>JAOPUI010000008.1:14826104-14837614 GCA_027123135.1 Urophycis floridana | reverse complement strand
TCTCTCTCTCTCTCTCTCTCTCTCTCTCTCTCTCTCTCTCTCTCTCTCTCTCTCTCTCTCTCTCTCTCCATGTCTCTTTCTGTGTCTCCCTGTGTCTCTCTCTCTGTCTCTGTATGATCTCTCTCACATCTGAGCACGTCTGCAGTCAGGCTTTAGATTGGGAATCTAAAGCCTTCAGCTTACGGATCTGAGGTCTGACTCTGAGAGGCGGGATGAAGTGAGTGAATGATCCAGTGAGAAAGGTGAACGCGGAAATGTTGAGTGCACCAAAAGTTTTAAGATAGAAATATATAGTGCCTAGGTCCCTAGCATGCAGAAACTGCTGGATGCTAATTTGCATAACGTTGGGCAATTTGTGGCACTGAGCTCATTAGCATAATGACACATATTGATCATATTGTAATGACCACGATGGAGGCAGGAACTTGTAATGAGTCTCCAACACACTTCATGCATGGTTTCTCGCACCACCAGACACGGAGAAACCATGTTGGATGTCCTGAGGAGGAGATGCTTGGCCAAAATACACAATGTGTCAATCGTATGTTTTTTGGGGTGATTTTGACATTTTGGAGGGTTTAATTGTTCAGTATTTCGAATAATGTGGATCGTCAAGTTATTTATGAATTCCACAATAATTCTGGAAATAACTATTCGCTGGCCCTCTGCTGTGACTCCCAATTGACTAACAAAGGGAAGAACTACCCTGTACTACTCCTCCTCACTGTCCTCATCCGTTGTCCTGTTGTCATCCTCTCCAGACTCTTCACCCCTGTCCTTATGCTCGTCTTGCTGTGTGAATATATTGCAACATGTAACATCACCGCCTTTGCAGAAGCAATAATTAGTACAGGCCAGGCCTGCAGCTGCACAGCTGCACTTTCCAGATGTACACGGTTTTAACCCAGCTTTACAGTTACAGCTGATGACATCTAACAAAGCAGGAGGAGCGACAGGACTTGAATGGAGGGTGGGCATGATGAGTTCCTCTCCTTCCTTTATACCCGTCTTCTTGCCCCAACCAAACAAGGTGATATCCACAGCCAGTGGATCAGGACGATCTGCTGCTGTCCAAAGCAGCACCTGTAGATGGGCATGTTTTCCGTGGAGGAGCAAGTTGCGTTCTGTAGGAGGCAGTGTCTTCAGTGCTGGAGGGCTTTTTCGCTTTCGGTGGATTTCATCCCTGGCAGCATCTAAAGTTACAGACCTTTTCTGATTGTACAGAGCCAGGATGAAAGCCCCCACTGCTTTTTGATCTGAATATCAGTAGCTCCCGCCTCCCCAACACAGTGGAGCAGCTCACTGGGTACGACCCTCATGACCTTGGGCGCAGACACTTTCCCTTTCCCTGCAGGCTAGGAAAGGATAGATTTCCCTCATGGGGAAAAAGAGTCATTCTTAAAGATAGGATAGGTGGTATCACATCCAGAGAGGGCATGCATAGCCAGAATGGAACGGCATTGGTCGGGAGAATGCTGAGAATAGTGCTGTTCCATTTCTCCGTTTGTGTCAATAGGCTCCTTCCTAAAGGCACTGTAACACTTGGAGTGGTATTGGGCATCAGCTGTGGGCAGGTCCATGATACCATTTACTCGTAGCTTCAGAACTTCAGCCCAGTCATCCTGCTGCTCATCACATTTAGACAAAATCACATCTGTGAAGGATGGAACACCAGGCCTTTCTAAAGTCTGACATTGTTTGACTGGATTCCACCTATCAGGGTGTTTGGGGTCTTTTGGTTCGCAAATCACACTACAGAGCAAACACTGTTTTGAGTACTCAAAGGTAGAGATTTGAGAGCGAACAGTTCGTTTTCCCGGCAGACTCTGGATAGAGTCTGACTTTCATTTACTTACATTTCTAGTGATAGTATGAGCTATAACATGATTTGTGAAAGAATACGGATGCTGACAGAGCACCATGAGTAGCATCGAGGTTGGACAAAGTCTCATGTATAGCGTCTCCAATCTCTGAACTCTTTTAAAGAAGAGTAGCTATTCCTTTGGATCCAGATATCTTCAAGCCGAGCAGACATTCCTTTTCTGACATGTTCAAATGATTTAATCACCTTTGTGTGATTAAAATGTATTTGATACAAGACTGATAAGTCGATGCTTGAAAGAGCTGCAATGTCCCTTCTTCTCTCAAGCCACAATAATTATTAAAGGCTTGAATTATTTTGAGCCATTCTGTGATTTTGCATCTTTTACAGCTTTTGGTCTGAACGCACGCTGTTACGACAATGAAGAACGATATCATTGGGAATCACTTCCAGACTGATTTTCAGAAAGATGTTGCAATGTGGAATGTTAGCAATCACATTCATCAACATAAGGAGAGGCTTTCCGTATCGTTTTTTTTTTTGTGTTGATGCTAACATCGTTTATCCTTTAAGGTATCGTTCTCAGTATGAGCACAGATACCAGCTAGCATAGCTGTGCTTGTGGAACATTAATAAACCACACTCCCCAAAGCTTTAAGAGATGTGCTAGTCAAGGCTTTTAACTCGCTGGCTATCACACTCTACTCTCAGTATGTGTAGCAGCGTTGTGAATGGTATGAGTGACGCAGATTACAGAAGCAACTATCAAAGGTCCATCACACTGTTGCAGGAAAAAATGACAAGCAGACCTAAAGATATTTGGACCAATATAATGTCTCAACATTCACACCAATGTGCATTAACTCTGTTGAAAGTGCAATGTATTTGCCATGTAAATGACATCAAAATGTATTTGAAAATTAATTAAAATCTGACCAGATCAATAAAAAAAATCTAAAAATGCCCATTTGAAATGTTTAAATGGCATCCCCAGTAACCCCTAAAAACATACTAACATTGTATAGTTTGACCAAGCAGCTCCTATGATATGATCAATATAGGCGATTATGCTACTTTATGCGAATTAGCTCAATTACACAAATTGCCCAACATATGCAAATTAGCATTCGGCAGTTTCTGCATGCTGGGGACCCGTACTTTATATTTCTATCATAAAACTTTGGTGTACTCAACATTTCCGGGTCCAAAAAGGGGCTCTATGGGCTGGCAACTAGACTATTGTAACGGCGCTTTCTGGGTAGTACCAAAAAAAAAGCAGTCATAGATAAAAAAATTACATTGATAGTTAGTCCAACAAAGAAAAGTATTGTTGTATTGTTGAAAAGTATTGGTGTGCATCCTGGTTAGTTTTGTGCCAGTGTGCTGTCAGCCAAGAGGGTTTGGACACCATATCTGATCACTATCCACCAACCGGTGAGTTTACGCACAGCAAACAATCAGAGGGAACTTGTTTCTTGAGCCCAGTGTTGAGCACTGGATTTCACTGGATCACAGTGCAACAACAAGGCCTCATACTGTGCTTCTTCAATTTAAAGGCTCAGAATACAAAGAATACACGTGTATTGTCTTTGTGGCTTTGTATATGGTGGTTCCTGTCAGTGGCAGATAAGACCACACACACACACACACACACACACACACACACGCACACACACAAACACACACATACACACACACACACACGCACGCACAGCGTTGAGTGGTGTCAGTGCAGACAGAGGCATCAGATTACTTACTCTACCTTGGCTATTATCAGTGAGGGGCTAACCTTTTATCACTACCCGTAATGGACATTGATAAAGGCGCGTGCGCGTGTGCGTGTATGTATGCATTAGTAGATATGTGTGTCCCTCTGTGTGGTCCAATGTGCAGCTTAAGAGGCCAATCATGGCAGAGAGAGAGAGAGAGAGAGAGAGAGAGAGAGAGCGAGAGAGAGAGACAGAGACAGAGACAGAGCCTCAGTCACATAGAAAGCCTACTGTCATGTCGCGATAAGATCAGAGAAGGCCTAACATGAAGAACCAGAAGCTCTGCCAGCACAGAGCTCCCTCTATGTGTGCAGCTTGACTCCGCGCCGCTCCGGGGACCGGAGCACATGCTGCGCGGCGAGCGTGTGACCCGATCAGCGCGGTTAGCTTGGCTCCGGGCGCCTGTGTGGCGTCACCTTTCTATGAACAAAAAACCACGTCCACTCCTCTCTCACTGGTTTGTACCGTTGAAGCAAATAAACAAGACAATAGTGCTGCAGCAGGCCCACAGACAAATAACATGCGCGTTCCACTCTGGAGCTCTGAAGAATAACACGGCCAGAGGAACACACAAGAGGAGTAAAACCAGACAGAGGCTGATGAAGATGATGGCTCATCATGCTGACGAAGATGGAGAAAGGGATGCTGCGTTGCCGACCGCGAGAAGGATGACGGCGGGGGGGGGGCGGGGGAACAAAAGAACAAAGAGGCGGACGAAGACAGCGCTGACGCCAACGCTAACGCCGGCGTGGCCGTGTACAGAACAGGCCGGCACTGTTCCCCCCGGCTAACCCAATCACACAGAGTATTGATCCAGGCTCAGCGCAGATGGCCGGTCAGGTGGGGAGATGGTCTGGGGGCCAAATGTAATAAAAGGAATTGAGTTATGGCAATAACAGCCAGAGCTATGCTTAATGCAGTGCCTCGCCCTTTGCCGGCCCCCAAAGTGATGGACAGCAGGATGATACATATGATACACATCACCCATGTGTCATGGTTTCTGTGTACTTTGTGCCTCGTCAAAAAGTGCTAAATAGCCGTGGGTGGGTCGGGGCTGCACGGCCGCGGGACGCGTGCGTGCTCGCCGACCAGCGACCCACTAGACCCAATAGACTCCGCCCACTCCATCGCCACGGAGGAACGCGAGGACATCGGCGGAGGCGGAGTGACGCGACGCGGCAGTGGACTTCACGGAGCGTCATTTCCCCGATGCTTGATGCGCACCTTGATGACCCTTTGATGACGTGATTAAAAGTAAGTGGCGTGATGCGGTGGTCGAGCACGCCAACGCTGACGCTGTTCAACACCGTGTGACCGGGAGGCTGTGAGACACACACGGTCAAAGCAACTGAAATTATTCTGTTTTTAAAACTGCATTTCAAGACTCTCTCTGTCAACGCTTCCATCCACATCGCCTTGGGAATGATGAGAGAGAGAGAGAAAGAGAGAGAGAGAGAGAGAGAGAGAGAGAGAGATAGAGAGAGACAGAGAGAGAGAGAGAGAGACAGAGAGAGAGAGAGGGATGCGACGACCTGCTTGCTGTCTTTCTAAACTGAAACACCCACCCTCCTGACAGGTTGAAAATCGGAGGTTTCAGCGGTTGGTTCTCTGACAGTTCATATTAGCCTGGGCTTAAATGTCACATGTATTATTAAACAAGGGAAAGGCTTCTGTGTGTGTGTGTGTGCGTGTATGAGCGGGTGTGTGAGTGTAAGTGTACGTGTGTGTGTGTGTGCGTGTGTATCTTGGAAGGCGTACTGGAAAGGGCCGAGAAACGTCCTAAATTCACAGAGCCCATTAGTGGAAACAGCAGGTCAGCCTAGCACTCTCCAGAGTGCTAGGCTGCTGCTGCCCCCTGTAGGGCTACAGGCAGCATGACAATCTGTTCCAAAGTGCTGCGGGCCTTCATCTCAGATGTGTAACAGCAGGGACCAAAACAAGTGTAGCTCATGATGTGAATTATGGGTCCGGTGGGATTACCAGGGCCCACGATCAAGGAGATACAACCGGGCATCAGGTGCACTATTGCACCTTTGTGATAAAAGTATATTCTGTAATATGCAAGTAACAGTGACCATAAACATCATATAAATATATGTGATATATGACATCTTAACAGTGCAGAGATATCAAATTGCTGGATAACAGAGCCTGAACCGTATCTGTATCCCATTCTTTACAAACATTGTCGACCAAGCAGCATCAGAGCTTCCATTACTGTGGATGTAAACGTTGCTCTTTTAACAGCAATTTTGCTAAGAGGCCGAACTTTGCACAATGCAGCTTGTAATACATGCTGGTAAACATGCTGTTGCCCTTAAAATAAGTACCCAGGATGTTAGCAGTACTTACGTTGGAGGGCGCCTCTGTGCTCGGCATAGTTTTACCATCTGTGTAATCTGTATCCATAGGCTCCCCGGCCTGCAATGGGAGGCACAGCAAACATGCAGCATTCAACCACTTCAGTCATGCAAGAAAGCCCATGTTACTGTTCGAACGAAAGGAGTGCAGAACCCCCCTTGTGAAACCTGGGGCAGGTCTGCCGGCTCCCATGTGAACGCCCTTCAGGGGTCAATAAGTAGAGGACAGGTATGCGGCATCAACGCTTAGTCAGCAGGGGACCGGGGCATCCAAATCAATTAGCCATATCAGTCAATTAGACGTTCATTCAACATGTCCACAATGCTGTTAGGGTAATGGGAGTTTTTTGAAGACTTGGGTGCAACTTTCCAACACAACCTGTGTCATTTGACGCAGTATCTAAGTGCCGCCGATGAGGCATTGTGCATCCCTCTCCATCCCTTTCGGATTTAGACTCACCTTCGTCTGCTGTTGGTGCAATCAGTACAGAAATCAAACGCACACAATGTGCCCACGGGCGCTGTGCAGCCCGGCGACAGGGGGGAGGTGTGCCCGAGAGAGGAGAGTCTCCAGACACATCCCTGGGAGTCCGCGGTGCCCTGGCCATGCTGGCGTCCACCGTGGGTCCTCAGGCAGCGCCTGGGCTGCAGAACGCTCTGGGGCCGGGGTCTTAGCAAATGCTGCTGGTGGGATTTGTTTTAAACTAATAATAACTTCTTCTTTTTTTTTAACACTTGTAATCCAAATACTTTGTCTGCCGATGGCGTGGGATAGAGGCCAAAAAGCGTGTGATTGGTGGCACCTAGTGTAATCTAAATCTAGTTACACTGATTACATTGGAAAGTTGCACGGGATTTTTTGAAACCCTGTTCCCAGCAGTCACACGGGAGGCTCAATGTGTTAAGTCAGCGCCCCTCAGCAGTAGCAGTCGTGAAGGAGAACATGCAGTGAACGGAGAGGCCTATGTTTATGTTGTAAGTTTGTATTGACCGTTTCCTACATGGTGACATATAACAAAATATGGGTCCACAGGGCCTTTCCTTGCAAACGGTAGAATATCAGCGTAATCCCATCAAACCATTCTCAAAGAGCCCTGTTTGCAGGGCAAACATGGGCGTAGCTCAAATCATTCATTGATATTTTGTACTTTCTATCGGCTACACCACTCTCACAGGGGCGCATTATCAGGGTAAACATGGGTGAGCTCACGTCATTCATAAGTATTTGTTCGGTGTGCTCTATAAGCTACACCAGTGTACTAAATATATACAAGCAACGGATACAACCATGATGAGCTACACCTGCGTTTGCCCTGCTGCGATACAAAATCAATGGATCCATAATGCATGCAGCAACTCAAAGAAACCCATGCAGAACTAAATAATTAACGTTAACAATCCTGACAACAACAATAACAAGGAGGCTTACTCTGGATTTCCTTGAGTTGAACCGGAAGATTCCCAGAAAGCCTCTCTTCTCTGCTGCCCCCACGCTGAGATTGCTCGAAGAAATAGACTCTGGAGAAAACAAAAAGCTCACCTTAAAATGGATCACTTACACAGTCAAAGGATGCCTGACATAGGATGGAGTAGAAAGAGTAGAGTTGATTGGGGGTTAGAGGATGCTGTTATTTAAAAACGTCATGCCAATTCAAAATGTCTCCCAACTTCATTTGTGTCATCTAAATGGGAAACTAGCAGTTACTTTAAAAACAGTCTGTCACCAGAAAAAGAATCGCCACTAGAGGGCATCATTACACAGCTACAGAACCCTAAATAACCTCGACCCATTCAACAACTGTGTGTTTGGTTTATAGTAGTTGAAAAAAACGATTATTTCCAATGCTCGTCAACCCTTATTGCACATCACCCATTAAATTGTTATTTCAAAAATCATCTTCGAGTAATGACTAAATGTAGTTAATAAGGACATGCGCATCAACAAATGTCAAACGTTAACCCAATTATTGTTAGTAATTCCATCTGGAAGACATATGACAATATAAAGCAGCTGGTTAATTGTCAGGCGGTGTTAGACTTTGCGTTCGGCCACAGAACTACAGACTTGAGACAACAGCAGCTCCATTGTAATACCTGAGTAGTTAAGAGCAGGGGCAGAAGCCATTTTAGGCTGGAGTACTGAAAAGAAAACCATCAAAGACCATTAGATAAACCAAGATGACCTTATATCCTCTTGACACATTTACCTCATGGTATGACATTTCGCTAATCTCAATTGTGTTCTCTCATAATAATAGTTAATGTAATAAATAAGTCATGCATTTCTCAATCATGAGTCAATGTAGAAATGGGAATGTCACTAACTGTTTCATTCGGTAAATGCCAACTATAAACACTCAGGCAAAGCTGCATGATCTAAAATTAGACGGTTCACATTAAATTGTGGTATGTCTCTATGGCGATGCATCATAACATTATAACATTACGATCTGAACTTTAACCGGTGATGATAAATCTCATAACAGCTTAGTCCCCTCCACACCCATTAGCTGCTGTTAGTTTCCTACTAACTGCTATTCTATGCATATTGTAAGATGCTATTTACCAAGACTCTATTCACCATGGACTTTAAGTTCAGAAGGTCAAAGGTCAAAAGGACACCATAAAACAGTGCCAATGCAGCACTGTTGGTAGATGACCTTTTTTTTATCATGAATGGGTTATGTCATATTTAGAAACTGTGCTATGGGTGTGAGGAGCTGTGGGCACCTAACTGTGACACGTGATTTACATCTCTGCAATAATAGAACCCAGTGCTTCGTGTGGCAAGAGTTTCACAAACACACGTTTCACAAAGCATGTTTAAAACGTGTACATGCCCGGGGACATTTGCCTTGGTGGGTTCAGACCTCAAACAGGTAGGACGCCGGAAACAGAATCTCTAGACCTGTTACCGTCTAAAGCAGTGGTTCTCAACTGGTGGGTCGCAGGCCTTTGTCCGGGCAACAAAAAAAAGTTTTAAAAAAAAATCCTGTGCTTTATTTTGAAGAGGATTTTTTATGCAGCGGAGTGCCGTCTATTTTTTATTGCCTGATTAAGTGACTGAATAGTTTAAAAATACAGTTACTGAAGTGTCATGTTATGTTAAATAAATTTGAGAAGTTGAAAATGTTCCTTGATTTGGGTTGCGGCTCGTCATCAAGGGGTGATGGTGGGTCCCTAAGCCAGACCAGTGGAGAACCACTGCTCTAAAGGAGCCACTTGAATTCAACCACCGACATTGTTGTTAACCAATCCAGAAAAGGTTTTCCTATCAGTCCCATTCTGTCACACATTACTGTTAAACATAATCACACTATTCTATAAGGTAAGTATAATCGAGATATCATGTATCTTATTTGGTACGCAACATTTTACAGCGTGGATTGTTCCATGCCTGTAATATCAGTGCCTTCAACAAGGGCAGCACAATTGTTTAACTTTCTTGTATAGCTTTTTTTTATCTCTTTATTATCAAATGATTACGTTGAAACACATTCAATTTCGATCCAATAATTACTTCTCGTCAAGCAGAAGTAATTAACCGTTGAGTTAATACCAACAGGAATACACATTAAAACGAGCTTGAACAGATAAGGATAACACAAACACAGGATAAGGTTAGGTTTTATCCAGCTGGGGACATGGCCAATGATGATGAAATCAAAAGCCACAATCCTTCCTTTGTTTCACCAGGGTTGAACTGTAAGGAAATATATACGCCTACATTCCGAGCTTCAGCCTGAAAACAAATCACTTGACGTTTTTGTCGAGTGGTTCTGAGATAGAGAAAGTAAACTGCTCCCCACCTTCCATAACCTTGAAACCGCAACACGGGGATCTTTCCTCAAACCTCAGTGATTTTTTGAAGGAAAATAATGAGAGTCAAATAGATTGACGTTTGATTCTGCGCCATTTCTGGTCATTGGGGATCTCAAGCGGTGAGCAAAACATACACCTGCATTTGCTCTACCACCTCCAGCAAACGCTCTCCTTCTCAAGGTCTCAAGGTATCCTAAAAAAGTGACCCAGTGAAGCGTGACCAAGGCCTGCAGAACAAAATGGACTCACTTGAAACACCAGAGGACGACTGTGTGTGTGTGTGTGTGTGTGTGTCTGTGTGCTGTTGTCGTGGTTGGGTTTACCCAGGCTCTGGTCGTGCACATAGAGCTCCTTAATCCCCAGCTGCGTCAGCGATCTGTCCAGGCGCAGGGCGTGGCTGCTCAGGCCGTCCCTCAGCAGCAGCACGCGCGCCGGGTCAAAGTCACACTTGTCGCAGATGGCGGGCAGCAGGTCCTGCAGCGGCACCAGCGGGTTGACCCGCACCACCGCCTTCTGGGCCCGGTGGTAGTTCACCACCAGACGCACCGTTTTCTGCTCCGACGGGGGAGAGGGGGAGAGGGGGAGAGAAGAAGAGTATTGTTATGCCGATGGCTCCAAATTCAGGCTTGATCACAACCTGTTGACAAGTGGGCCAAAGTTGTACGAACCAAACAAAATGACAAAGCATCAAATCAAATCATCTATCCCCTATCCTCTGTACTGCTGGTCACTGTGAATTTCTCCCAAGGGGGATTAATAAAGGAATATCTTATCTTACCTTATCTTATCTTATCAAAACATTAAAAAACCTATTATGCTCCGGAGCTGGTAAGTAATCGAGTGATAGTGAACAATGCTGTGTGTGTCAGCTGGGTTGTTGAAAAAAAGATATCTAGCCTTACAACTGCCAGCACTAAGTCAGAGAGACTATACATTACATTTCCATATTACTAAAGCAGGGGAACCTTTGGGACAGTGTGTGTGTGTGTGTGTGTGTGTGTGTGTGTGTTTGTGTGTGTGTGTCTGTGTGTACACAATGCGTGCACAATGCAAGCATGCAAGGCCCACAGAGCTACTGGCAGTTTCCCTATTCAACACAGCGGTGGGGCCTGTGCAGGCGAGTGGCCCCTTATCACTGACGTGGTGTGGGACAGCAGCACAGTATGTCCACCGCTCACCATCACCGCCTCAACAACAAGCCCAGCCCTCAGCCCTCGAGGAGCAGGAGCAATATGTAGCCTGTGTAGAGCTTCCAAGTCCAACCTACCAATTCATAGAATCTGTTTGGTGTGCAATTACATACATACATTTACAGATAATTTGTATGTATGCATGTATGTATGTGCAGTAGTATGTATTGAATGTATGTATGTATGTATGTATATATGTATGTACACTGTATGTACAGTATGTATGTATTGCCTGCATTTAATCCTAAATCCCAAGCGCCTGACCACACGTCATCATATCAGCGTCACTCTGCTTCAGAAGTCGAGCACAGAGTTAAGCTTTAACTGCCGGAAATTAGTTAAGAGTCAAACATGAAAAAGTGATGAATAACAAGATCGCAGGGACACAGTTGGCTCCCATGGAAGGCAGGTGCATGGGTCGGGAGAGAGAGTAAGAGATAGAGAGAGAGAGAAGGAGAGAGAGGGAGAGGGAGAGAGAGAGAGAGAGAGAGAGAGAGAGGGAGAGGGAGAGAGAGAGAGAGAGAGAGAGAGAGAGAGAGAGAGAGAG
>JAOPUI010000008.1:14807621-14815121 GCA_027123135.1 Urophycis floridana | reverse complement strand
AGAGAACACAGTCTAAACACAACTGCGCGCCCCAGACGAACCCAGTGGGCGACCTAATTTAACAACACAACAACGCGGCTACTAAAGTGAATTGTTTCTCCTTGGGACCAATTAGGGTTTGCTCCAGTGGGCCTCTGCCTCTCGGAGCTCACCGCGGTGTGGGCGTTAACGTTGGGCCATTTCCAGCTGCTAGACTCCCAGCTGACAGAGAAGCTGCATGCAGCTCTCTTAATAAACAATCAGTCAATAGATAGGTTGTGCGTTCACGTCGTGCGCACAACCTTTGTCTCGTGCCTTTCGGGGCACGCGTTTGGTCGACGCCCGGTGATGGGGAACCCCAGCCAGCCACAACTGTCACATTTGCATGTGATAACTGGCTAATGGGGAGAAAAGGGTGAACACGTTTCTATCACAGGAAAAGTGTTCATATATCATATATATGAAATCAATGACGAGTAAATATGGACATCAATTTTGATCGTCATTTCCTTTCATATGAAATTGGACAACAACAGCTCATTCATGCATTGCATGAACAAAAATATCTCTCAATTGACAACAATCATACACTAACCTTCCTTAATGTCCGTCCACCGTGGACAGCGTGCATCATTGTATCATGTGTAAAAGCATCACCCACACAATTGGCACATTAAGTGAGAGACTCACATTCCGGTTTAAGAACAGCTGGTTCTCCCTTTAAGTCCTGGACCGATTCCTTCAGTGTCAGCCTCCAGCCACTTGGTATGGCAGACCTGATCCCCTCACATCACCCAAACAGCCTCTTTTAAAGACTCTCCAACAAAGCACCTAGTGTGCCAAGTTTTCACAGTTCACTTATCTGCAAAAAAAAAGTCAGAGGCCTCTACAGAGCACATCCAATGAATCCATTATTCATTAGATATCAAGAGTGTCATCACACCAAGAGACTTCACGTCACACTATGATTTCCACTTGTTTTTCTAATCTCTTGATTGTGATAAACATGTATGTCACATCAGCCATTCAGACAACAGTTGCGCACAACGTTTCGAGCCACCGGGTGTGTTGATAAAACACCCCCGTCAGACCACCGCCAGCCGATATCAACACTCAAAAGGGAACTGGTGGAAAAAGACCACGGACCACAGAGAGGAAAGAGCAATTAAAGGAGAGAGACGTTGAGGCAAGTGGCTTGGTGTGTGTGTGTGTGTGTGGTGGTGGTGGGGGGGGGTGATGGTTGGAAGGGCGGAGGGCTGCAGGAAGGAACGGCACATCCTAATGGCAGGAAATAACAATTAGCGTGTTTCCACCGGGCTTTCAATTACAGACAGAGCTTCTGTTGGGAGAAGGAAACTGTGTTGCGTTATTTGTTCTTTAAAATCAACTGGCTGATACAAGTTGAATTTCACCTTGTGGGCACGACCGTCACATATGTGGGATTATGTATATATTTTTAAGTTTATAATTGAATGTGGTCATCATAGGTACTGAGTTATAAGCCGATAAACATAAGATATGTCATTTAGGCGGGAATACTCGATAAAGGGTGTGGTTCTGAAGACGACACATAGAGACGGAATTCACTTTCAAATAGAATAAAAGCGTAGTGTATTTTTGTTCATAATCATTTCTTACAGAATGACGTAGTTGGACTGTCTTCATGTTTATAGATAGATCCTACAGCTTCTCGTGGGTGGTGCTTTTTCAATATTTTGCATCTCACGCACACATCACACAGTTGGCCTGGCAACAATGTCTGGCCAGTGATGGCTATATTTGCTCTGGTACATCAACAGCATGATCAGAGTGGTCCTGAATGGTGCAGGAGAACATGCACTCTGTCATTTGTGGCTTATCCTGCGGCCCAACTGCGCCTGTCTCACAGTGGATCCCGCTGGTCTTCAGTCAGGGCATGCCAACGCACACGCGCACACACACACACATGCTTGACATCCTCTCCCACTAACCCACATACCACAGCAACAACCATCTGACAGCGGGTTCCCAGAAATAGGTGGCCTCAGCAGGCCTGCTGCAACACAAGTGGCCAGACAGATCCACTGTACAGTAGGAACACGGCAACGCTGCCACACTGCAGGAACCGCCACTGAGTTCGGGATGCCCATCCCGTTTGTGAAAGATCCCCTCCCCAAAAGCCTTGAGAGATGATTTCAAATCATCTTTATTTAGTGTTTGCCCAGCGAATTGTCTCTCATCAAATGGCTTCATGGTGGCAGTATTGTGGACAACAACAGCGCCCCAATTCCTGAAGATAATGCTAACGTTTGGCTACAAAATAAATGTTGAACGTGATCTTTTTCTGCACGCTGTGCTTTCATTCATGTGCCAACAACACATATGCATGTAATAACCAGAACCAGGTTTAAGCAACTTTAGGCTCAGAGGTGCTTTCTTTCCAGTGCGATCCTTCTGCATATGCCGTCGGTCCAAATGTAAATGTGAAGCACACTTCTTGGGACATCTATATTTACAGAGCGATCTCATCTGAGTATTTCATCTGCGCCCCTCTTAGTTACTATATTTACAGCAGAGAGTCAGCACTTCAAACCATATGACTTGTTGATGTGGATACAGCGGCAGGCTTGTACCCTGTACGACTGTATGGCCCGGGCCACCCTACTCCGGCTTACGGATTCTACAATGTTCAAATATAACCCTCATCTAAAAGAGGAAGCTCTCATTTCACGATGAGGAGACACCAATTAGGATCCAGTCTATGAGATAAAAGACATGGTTTCGTTATCGTGCGCAGGGCAATTAGCTGTGAAGTGTTCTAGACCTTGAGACAAGCAGCAGCTATGGTTGGTCCCACTGCTGGTGGGGAGCCTGCAGCGTCTGACACAAGCCAGTCGCTGGAAGCACGACAGTTCAAAAACAGCAGTTTTATGACAAAAACTAAAAGTGTTTGGGGGAAACCGCGTAGTGTTCCTATAATACATAGGAAAATCCTTACAGTCAGCTAGTTATCGCCCACAGGCTCACCCTGTAAATACAGCAAGGCCCAAGGGAAGTGCTGTGAGGTTTCACATGGAGGAAATGCCATTCCTGGCATATTGAATGAAAAAAATGATTTTTATTTGCATTGCAACGCAGGAAAATTACATAGAAATAATGATTGTGGATGATTTCATGATTTGTGGATTTCCAATAGATTTACATTTGCCACCAATACGTGCACAAAGCAACACGTACGGGCCTCCAGAAAACCTTACGGACACACATATGCGGACATACACAGACGGAAAGAGACAAGGGACATTTAGTACCCAATGATTATCTCTGGGTGTGTTAGGAGACGCATCCCTCAGCTGTGACCACCAGCCTGTTATTTGGCCTCCAGACCATAATTTTTGGAATTATACTTTATACATGTCGGCCTTCACCCATGCATTTTGTCAAAATGGCCCTCCTGGAACAGATGCAGGGTAAGGACACCACAAGATAAAGGTTTTTGTAGTCATACAAAAAGGGCAAAAGGAAACCTATTGCCACAGCTGCAACTATATAAACATTGTGTAATGGTCATAACCATGCATTGAATAATGCATGGTTATGTTCCCTAAACGTAAGGTGAATAGTTGGTTCCTTGTACATAGGATTGCGTGATCCTCCTGACGATAAAATGGTTTTGTTGGATTTCACGTGAGGTTTCCAAGCACTTGGGAGTGCATGTGTGGTGGCGTTTCCAGGCATCATCGTGTGACCGCACCCAAGGTGCTCTGACGTCATACCTGCTCATCAGCACACAAAGTTTCTATAAAACCTCATTCTTAAAAGGTGTATCCAACACTTTGAAGGCCCACACCTTTCATGTGGATACGGATGCACACGGCATGTATCCGAGTGGAGGGAACATTTCTTGTAATCATCCAGTGGAGGGTGGTGACATGAAAGGAACAGTACAGTAACAGGATGGAAGAAAACCACTTTAATCAAGAGATTGATTGGACTAGGAACACATAAAAATGATACAAGCTTCCTTCTCACATCTACTGTCTTTATTACTTTCTCACAGAAAAACACACACACTACACAAAACACACGCACACAGACGTTTGATATCCTTTCCCACTACCAGGTAAGATAAAAGTTAGATCAATAAATAAAACTTTATTGAGCCCCCATGGGGGAAATTCACAATGTCATGTAGTGTGACCACACAGACACACACACACACACACACACCTTTGTTTGCTTTTCTTACGCTCACTAAAAATAGTCAGATAGTAGAGAGAGAGAAATATATGCATGTACACACTGACAAAGTACACAAGCACATGTCCGCAGACACACACACACACACACACACCAAGTCCAGACATGCCAATGCTAATGGAACACGCGTGAGCTGGTGTGCTAATTAAATCCGTTGTGTTGACATGGGGACTTTTTAGATTGTGGTCTGTGACTAATCAAATTACAAGCCTTCCACCAACTTCCCAACGCAGTTCATCAGAGAATCAACAAAAACAAAGAATTTGAACAAATGATTGTTTTCAGTTTCTTTGCGTGAAAACCATTGTGATAAACCTGGGCTCTAACACCTATCTATCGCAGTTTGGTTTTCTGTTGGAATCAATTAACAAACAAATACACATTCAGATACATGTGCAGCCTTTATACACGTATAACATAAGATGTTATACATGTATAAAGGCTGCACAATACAAACAGGACTTGGTGCGAACTGAGGGTGCATTTTCTCAGAGAAAAACAATCAGCCTATACCCGTTTCGGACCACCAAGGTCGAGGCTAAAGCGCAAGCCTTCTCCACCATCGCTGTAGAAACCCATCACACACCAAAGAATGCATGATGTGCCAAACAAAAACACGCTTACCGAGCGTGTGTGCACGGGACTGTGTGTGTTTCTGTGACTGTGTGTTTTGGCGTTTTTTTATTTAGGATCGGCCCAAGTGGTAGAGGAACTCTGCACGTGATGACGACAGAGAGGGGTCCCCACACAATGGGGGTTGCCATGGTGATTTATGCAGGCAGAAATGTCACACGCTGACCAGATGAAAGGTTACTTAGACTCCAGTTGCCAACTGACACTGAGGACAGCCTACTTTAGCCACAAAGACATCAGTTGTGTGGAATACAACTACACCCAAGTGAAGAGCCTCTGCTTTGGGACGCCTGTTTGTTGTATGTGTATAGTCCAGAACACAAGTTAGCTCAGTGTTACGAGTTTCTCTGATTTGTGAGATAACTCACTCTTTATCAACTTGTGACTCTGCAAAAAATATTTATCTTGACATTTTCTCTCCCTGCTCTTACAGAGTTGAACAAAAATCATGATAAAATAACCAGGACAACAACAGCAAAATCTGCGAGCTGCGAGCCCTTGTATGGGCAACTGTTATCTGACAAGGCCATAGATATTGGCTGTGGGAGACGTTTGCATGAGTACATTTAACCACACCTTGTGCATAGTAGATGATGACATGTGGTAATATAGTGATGCAGTGATGTTGGTGGTGTTGACACAGAAGTATAATTAAGATTTATGTCATTTTAACCACACACACACACACACACACACACACACACACACACACACACACACACACACACACACACACACACACACACACACAATTCAGAGCGATGAATGATATCCTACACAAGCCGCTGATTTCAATTCCGCTGATTTCAAAGTGTTGTGTGTGGCAACATACTTAGTTAGTCCTACTCAACTTCGCTATGCCTACTTTTAACTAGCAAGGTGCAAACAGAGTCAAATAAACATTTGCCTCCGATCTGCCAACAGATCCCCGTGGCGCAGCGTGGGTTCACACGGCGTCCCTCTGGGTCACCACCACCATCACCATCACGCCGGCGGAGCTGACGTCCTTGCTCGAATCCTCTCCATTCAAAGCTGAATGGCTGGCACACGCTTTTCAGGTGTCAAGCCCCGTGGTGTGTGTGTGTGTGTCAATGGTGTTTAAGCGCGGATTTTTGTTTCAGCCGCGCCGGTAGACCTCGTAATCAATCATGGTCCCAAACACAAAACCCAGCCGTTCATAATCACAACCGCGTTGAATGAGTTAAGTATTGACTTAACCGAGGCAGAACTGTTCAAAGTCACTGGCGTGCACTTGCTGTGTTTGGTTGTTTGACTCACCCCGAGGGCGGCTTGGAGGCGCTGTGGACGTCCCTGTGGTCCATGTTGTGAAGATGACACTTGGATGAGCGCACTGATATCCAGCTTCAAATGATCGAGCGGGTGTCCTGTTTGTCATGGATCACCACCATTCCACGTGGACAACCATTACCACCTGCGATATGCATGTCATACATATGCATACATAATCAATTTTAGAGATATGCGATAGGTCTATGCAACACATAACAAATGTGTGGTTATAAATGTGTCACTCTATGATTGCACACAGTGCATTGCGATCACAGCCGTGGAAAAAACACAATTCAAAGTTTGGTTGAGTCATTTAGACGGACTACAATTGAATATGTAGGCTAAAATGTAAACTTACTGAGGTCCAACGAAATGTACCGTGTAATTCCTCGACATGTCAACGACACAACAGGGGAATAATCCCAGTCCTCTCTCTCTTCAAACTACTCGGGCTGTCCCTCACCTTGTTCCCAGGCTCTCTCGTCTCACGGCGGAACGCCTGGAACGGGGTGACACAAATGAGCGTTATTTGCTTGAAAGAGGGCGGGACTTTCATTTACATGGATATAAGACGAGATAGAGGAAGGGACTGGTCGAGAATACCCGTTTCCGTTACATGCTTGTCTTGGATATTGGTCAAATATTTCGCAAAACTCCTTATTTATTCTCCTCGCCGTTTTTGTTTTTATTCTGGTCATCAATTTATCCCACTCGCCCAAGAGATTGTAAACTGGCGCACACGGTGCATGTGTGCACCGGAAATGTGGATGCGGTAGACCGGGATAAAGCTATGATTCAGGATCCTCTCTCGGGCTAGGTCGTTCCGAGCAGCTCCGAGAGCCCGCCTTCGTAGCAGCTCGCACGTCAATCACACGGTTGAGAACTCGCTGAGCGCACCAGCTGGCAACCGAGTCGACGAAATGAAAACATTTCACGTAGTTGTACAAAATTAAGCAAAACGCTGATTTCCATTAATTGTTTTAACGTAGTAAGCTGTACACGAATACCTGGTGTTTTTGCGCTAAAGGAAGAAATTCCAAACTAAAAGTCCAAGATAGAGCCGAAAAGTAACACATATGAATCCAAAAGCTGTATTACATTACACTGTATTTTTAAACGATACTGCTCATAACGTACTCAATTAAGAACCGAATATATTGAATTTATATTTCTTCTCCCAGCATGCTTTGTGATAATATGCCATCATCCCACCGACGCTGAGCAATTTAGACCACTAGGGGTCATTGAACGACCGTTATAACCTGCTGCGTACGTAAGTACACACACACACACACACACACACACACACACACACACACACACAGACACACACACACACACACACACACGCCACGCCCC
>JAOPUI010000008.1:14621361-14636607 GCA_027123135.1 Urophycis floridana | reverse complement strand
ATCTTGTGGGTGGAGTTATTCTGTTTGAGACGGCGTGGTTTAAACACACTCGCGCGCGCGCGCACACTCGCTCACACACACACACACACACACACACACACACACACACACACACACACACACACACACACACACAAATTGATTGGACGTGAAAAGGCTTCACGATAGAGTACGTTCAGAGCAATCAACAACCTGGTGATGAAAAACACCAGAGTAGTAGGAGCAGGGTAATACGCTGAAAAGGCTTTCATGTGACGTTTGTTACATTTATGAAAATTACTCTAATCCTCATCCAGTGCTGGCTGAATAGGGACGGAAAATGTGTTATCTTGGGTCTTAAAAAAAAGACTGGACAAGGTAATGTGTTTGTGTTTGTGTGTTTGTGTGTGTGTGTTTGTGTTTGTGTGTGTGGGTGTGTGTGTGTGTGTGTGTGTGTGTGTGTGGTTTGTGTGTGTGTGTGTGTGTGTGTGTGTGTGTGTGTGTGATAACCTTTCCGACTCATAATTTACATGTAACGTTTTCCTGTTCTCCTCAGTGCAGCATCCAATTTAATTTAAGTATAAATCCACATGCATTGTATTCACAGATACAAATTGGTTATATTCCGGCAACAGAAGCGCTGTCAGAAGCACTGCCTCTTAATTGCGTTTCTCTTAATTGCACTCGGTTCACTGTTCATTCATACATTCGATGTTCACTGTAATATTTCTCACAATTAATGTATTTCTTCATCGGTGCCACGAGACAATTCCTTGCTCCCCTCATGAACATAGAGGAGGTTTTAAAGTGGGGCTGTAAACAGGTAAGCATGCAGGCACAGTTGAGACAGCATTAGTCTCACGAATCAGGCAAAGCTCACATCTGGGTGAACGTGATGTGTTTTGCTTTCCTTTGCAGCGAATATAAACTCCGCCAGTGCTGGTAAACTTCTCCAGGTGGGGAGACTGAAGCTCAAACATCTGGACGCCAATGTTCATGGCGCCCACTGCGTATCGGTGTCAAATCAATGTCTTGTAGACCGGCTGATGTACAAATCCCCTTCTGAGCGCTGTACCCACTCGCACTCATGAATTTATCTTCATTAGACTGTCTAGGAAACAGGGAACAAGGCGTAACTCCCGTCCCTTTCCCCTGTGGGTGGTGAGCCTGTGGGCCACCTCTCAGTAGAAGTTCTGCTACAACACAGTAGGACTGCAGGATCCCAGATGAGCACTGCGTTGATGCTAAAGTGTGACATCAATCTGCTCCACTTCCTGATCTCATCTCAACGTTGATCTGAACCCTGTTCCAGACGGCAGCGCGTCAGACATCTCAACGTGTGTGGTCCGGACACTGCCCCTCCAGGCCAAGAACTACTTCAAGGGGGTCTCTGAGAACAAGGAGATCGTCAAGCTGGTGTCTGTCCTGAGCACCTCCATCAACTCCAACAAGAAGGTGATGAACCTTTCCACACATCGGTGTGTTGTTCCTTCATCTGGGGCCAGCACCTCTGTGTTCAGTCTCAAGAGACGGCTGGCCAATGACAAGTAATGCAGTACAGAAATAATGTCAGAGTAAGAAATTAATCGACGTTGTCTTCTACGCTATAAGATGTTTTTTGTAAGGATTGCAGGTATTAGATACATGTAATACTATTGTAATATTATGTTTTATATTACAAAATGTAATTCCATGCTAGGAATTACTTGTGCATAGGAATGCCCGTGATCAATGAGTTAAATTCAGCTGAGGCTGCCTGATAGTTTACAGCTGGAAAGCAATTAGCGGAGTCAAATGTAACAATTGGAAAGCTAGGCTCAATGTTATCTCTGAGAGTTTATTTGCCTTTTTAATCGCAAATATCTCAAAAAGTAGAACGCCTACAAAAATTTGAAATACATAGCACAGCCATACAAAAGTAGACCTTTGTAATACAGTTTGAATTAAATCTCGAGGTTCAGTCATTTAGCTTCCATTGATTTCACGTTTTGGTGTGAAGAGTAAGAATATGACTAATAGTGATCTCTAGATTGGGCATTCCTATGCACAATACTAATATGTAGCCAATGTGCATTTACATTTCTCCCTGTCACAAATGGCTGATACACTCTGTCTTGCCTCGGCCTGTTTAAGGAGGTGCTGACTGCTGTGGAGAGGTTTGGTCGATACCACCACATCTGGAGGCAGGATCGAGAAGACACCATCCACAAGTAGGCTGTCCTCTCATTCAGCGAGCAATAAGAAGACAGATCACACGCATACAAAAAAATACAATGTATTTATTTACCATTACGCCTCATGATGATACAGTGGTGAAATGTGACTCATGGGAACTGTTTGATAACAATACATTCAATGGATTCTTCTTCTTTTCTCTAGGTTCAGCCAGGGTACTCCTTTGCTTTCAGAGTTTGAGAGCCGGATCCTCTGTTACCGAGACCTGGAGCTGGAAATCAACGGGGAACCAGAGTTCATCACCGTCGGAGCACTGGCTCTGTTCACAGGTGGGTTTTAAATGACGCATCACACACACACTCACACACACACACACACACACACGCACACGCACACGCACGCGCACACATCGCACACATGCACACAAATTGTGCAAAATAAGCATTGGGCTTTTTTATTTCAAATCTAGTGCAGAACATGCCTCCATTAGAGAGATTCTGCACCTCTTTGCTGGTGAATAGAATCCCAGATACTTGTTCCAGATGATTAATATGGTGTTAAAGTGAGTGAGCCCGGTGTAGTTGTCACCGGTAGACCGCTGCTAAGTGTGGCACACCTAGTAGTTCAACACACACACTGAGTTGGCTCTCCTGACAGCTTAAACAGTGACCTCAGAGGGACGCTTTCAAAACAGAGCAGCAGGGGGCTCGTGAATATTCATAGCTGCACTGGAATCGTGAATATTCACAGTTTCATTAGTATAATTTGATATGCATGATGGGTTTTTAACATGCAAGGTACTGAATAAATGCTCCTTGCACTCGAATAGCTGTTTCTATGTGTTGTTTTAAGCTATATTATGATGTACGCTAGGACCTTTTTCGTTATGTATTTTGTAATTTCATAGGCTAGCTACATTATTGCTTTTTAATGGTGTGCTGTGATCACCAGGGATTTTCTGGATGGAAATGGAAGCTCCTTAGAAAACGGGAACATGTTAGATTAAGGGATTTTTAAGTATCTCAATCACTTAGTCTACTTCCATGTGGCTGATTTCATGCACTGAAGACTGTGGTGTAAATAAGACTGAGGTGCACTGTAGTGTAAAGATTCCCACTGCTACAAATGGCATCTTAAAGAAACCATACCATTGCTTTTACAGCACACCATACAGCTGTAAATACATAATTCAAAGTAAAACCGGTAAGTAGCACAGCAAATAGCATAAAACAGATGTGGGTTGTTCCTCTGGGTTTGATTGGGTGGTCCCAATTGGAAACGCTTGCTTTAGATGTAGAGGACGCTAAAGTGCATGTGAACTGACCCTGTTTCATGTCTGATCTGAAAACCATGTGTTTTGGGCCAAGAGTTCCAGTAAGGAGGGGGGAGGTGTTATCCCAGTTGTTATGGCCCATGGCAACTTTCTGCTCTTTCTGCATCATGAGCCGATGTACATGAAATGCACCACACACCATAGCATTATGTTGTACTTTATCGCTGTTTGTCGCTGTTTGTCACTGGTTGGCTTTCCTTGGTCTGTGTGCTATCTTCTCATGTTCCCCTCAAGTCAGCATTCTGGAAATTGCCATTCATAAATTAAATTAATCTAGTAACATAACGACAACAAGATAACAAGATATAATTTAAAAGATAAGAACAGATAGGCCTACCATAACCTAAGGATAACAGGCTTTGTTATTGATTGTAAAAGCTAGCTAGACGTCTAGATTAGAGAGCTGGTGACTTGGTTGGGAGAGCGAGCCTGGCAACGCTAACTTTAGCTAAGCCACTGGTGTGTTCTAGAACACTCTATGGTTATTTGTTCTCGATGGTGATCCTGATGATGATGATGCTGATGATGATGATCCTGCACCACTGGCTTTCAGGGAAAAACTAAAAGTCCCAAACTGAAAAAAAAGAAACCATTTGCTACAGAGTAGCGAATGCTTAAATCCTCGTGTATCCTACTTTTGCACTAGCGGACTTGAAGATGTCCCTGACAGCTGAAACCAAGAGCTGGATGATGCAGTATGGCCTCCATTGCAACAAGAAGTACCGCTCAGAGATGGAACAGATCTTTGCCTTCGTCGACGAAGCGGGGAAGAAGCTGAACCGGCAGATCAAAGACCTGGACGACATCCGCATCGCCATGGCAGCACTCAAAGAAATCAGAGAGCAGCAGATTTCCATTGACTTCCAAGTCGGACCTATCGAGGTACAGTGCCGCTGCATGAGGAGGATGTATGTGACAATTTTTTGCTTGCATCGTTTCCTGGTCTCATGTTTAAAGGTTTTTTTGTCATGAACGTCAGCATTTGATTCACTTTGATAGCAAAACACACTATCAAAGACACCTCTGATTTGTATTCATGCAAACGATAGTGTACAACACACACTTAAATGCACACATATACACACATTGCCACTACCTTCTAGGTAGACATACGTATATTGTCCCATTGATCTAATTAACACTGATCACACATGCATGCACACACAAACGCACACACACACACACACTCTGTGCTGAAATTGCATTGATTCCTCTCTAACTGTATGGCCTTTTTCTCCCAGGAGTCCTACGCCATGCTCCACAAGTACGGGCTGTCCGTGGCCAAGGAGGAGGTGGAGAAGGTGGACACGCTGCGCTACACTTGGGAGAAGCTGCTGTCCCGCAGCACCGAGGTGCAGAACGAGCTGTCCTCCCTGCAGCCCAACTTCCGCGGCGAGCTCATCAGCAACGTGGAGACCTTCCTGGAGGACTGCCACCACTTCTACCAGGACTATGACGAGGTGGTGCATACACAGAGTCCCACCTGCAGGTGTAGACATGCACGCAGGTGTACTCATACTTATACAGATGTAGACATAAGTACACAAATGTAGTCATACATACACAGATGCAGGCGTACACCTAGAAGTGGACCTACATAAAAAGATGTAAGACACATTCATATGCAGATGTGGACATACGTACACACATGTGGAATTACACAAACACACTCTCACACATACACCTAATTGCTTTCTTGTATCCATGCTAGGAGGCCAATTTACGGCCAAGCAATTCTAACTTGTGATTACAGAGCAGAGTGTAATTACCGTGGCCTGATTAAGTCCTGATTGGGTAAACGGCTAATGTGGCCTGGTGTCGCCCCGCTGCCTTGCAGGATGGGCCCATGGCAGTGGGATTAGCGCCCCAGGATGCCAGCGACAGACTCATCATGTTCCAGGTAAACAGTGCACTTCACTTTGAAATCTTGCGATGGCAATTTTTTGAGTGTGTGGTATGGCTACTGCGATGTGCAATCTAAGGCCTGTGAGTGGGCTGTAGGCTGTAGTGTGTCAAGTTTTCACCTGATGAAGACTGGAACAGACTGATTGATGATTATGCTTGTGGTCTACCTTTTGCTATCGCTCCCATTGTGTCGACTGGGTGGAACAACATAGTAGACCATTGGAGACCAGGGTTGTGCTGTATTTTAGAACATATTACTTTCACTTTCACTCTATTAGTAGATGTTGTCCATTGACATTTCTTCACACTGGGTCGAGGATCGTGTTGACGACATAGAATTCCTCAAAAAAAAGAATCCAGAATAAAAAAAACGAAAACAAAAGCTGACAGGTAAAAACTCAGCGTGACTTTCACTGTTGCAGAACCGCTTCGACAACCTGTTCAGGAAGTACGTGACTTACACCGGCGGCGAAGAGCTGTTTGGACTCCCTGTGACCCACCACCCTCAGCTGCTGGAGATCCGGAAGCAGCTGGCGCTCCTGCAGAAGCTGTACGGGCTGTACAACAGCGTCATCGACACGGTCAACGGCTACAACGACGTTCTGTGGGCCGACGTCCACATCGAGAGGATCAACAACGAGCTGCTGGACTTCCAGAGCAGGCGAGGCTGGCTGCAGGGCGGGGCCGGCCGGGGGGCGGGGCCAGCAGAAGGGCGGGGCCAGCAGGAGGGCGAGGTTCGGGCGTAGAGTGGGGCCAGCCGGAGGGCGGGGCCAGCCGGAGGGCGGGGCCAGCCGGAGGGCGGGGCCGGCTGGAGGGCAGGGCTGGCGATGACCGGGGGGCCCGGGGGGATTGTAAAAACCCCCCTTGAAAATGTTGGCGTTGAAAAAGTTTGCTTCTGTATTTGCAAAGTACGGTGTTATAACCAGAGCAAACTGTTATACGACGCAACCTAACACAAGTATAAGGTGCACAGGTGTAATTTTGACCGCTAGTAAATATAAAACAAACTCTAGTAAAACTCTCAACAACATTTCTGGATAGCCCTTTCATGACTTTTGTTAAATATGTCTTGTTTACATGTGTGTGGTCTTAAAATCCAGAAATTATACAAGAAAACCAAGGTTACAAGCAATTTTGTGACTTTACACAGAAGTCGCAAAGGTGAGGGTATACTATATGGCTAGTAATAAAATCTAAAGCAAAAAACTACTCATTTGAAGCAATGGTATGACCATGTTATGGTCCATATCAGACAGACAGACATACAGACAGACATACTTTAATGATCCCTGAGGGAAATTGCATAACATTTTTTGTGAAGTAACCAAGAGCTAAGCTGATGAGGACCCTGCATTTGGAGTCACAGACTGCAAAGGGCCGTCGATTTCATGAAAATAAGATGGCTGAAAATGTTTTTTTTTCTGTCCCCATCTAACCGCATCATACCTCCATTCATCTCCACAATATTACCATGCATCAACCTCCTGTGGCATTCAGGCTGTATGAAACGAGCCGGCACAAAAGCAGGAGTGTTAATACATAAAAGTAGCATCAGGGCTTTTCAAAAGGTACACCAGCTGTACCTTTTTGTCAAGGGTGTGTAGTTTGGATGTAATGCGTTGCCTCGTGTCTCTGGCGCTGCTGCTCTTTCTGTCTTTGTGTCACTTGTGAAAAAGGAGAAGCTTCATCATGAAATAATGTTATAGGTACAGATAATGTGAATGTGCATATATGAATATTCAAATGAGCCTCCATTATTCAATCAATCACAAGTCTGCTTCAAAGTAGCCCAGTGACATCAAACTAGGGTACTTGATGTACTGTGAAACATAGTGCCGATAACTCAATAAATGAAGTCACAGTGTCAATTTTACTCACCAAGATATTTTTCAGTCAATAGAGAAAAACCACTGACTTCAATCACTCCAATGGCGAACAACTCAGAGTTCTCCAAACTGAAAAAGTTCAATTTTGACCACAGGGGGTGCTGTAACTTGAACTTTATGTATTAATGTATTAATAATGAATTCATTTTGAGCCATTGAACTGATGAGATGCACAGGCGAGGTGAAGACACAAAATCACACACAGACACACACGGAATCAACCAGATTGATAATGAGCTAACCAGTGAGCTGCTAGACAATATAACTTTGCTGTGTACAACAAGGGCATCAGGATGTTCCATCAGTAACCATGACAACCCCTGTCTCACCAAGGTGCCGGAAGCTGCCCCGTGCTCTGAAGGAATGGCCGGCCTTCCTGGACCTTAAGAAAACCATTGATGAGTTCAGCGAGTGCTGCCCCCTGCTGGAGCTCATGACCAACCGGGCCATGATGAGCCGCCATTGGAAGAGGATTACTGAGGTTTCTGATGCACTTCACACAGAACATCCCCCTAAAAGTTACATCCATGTTAGCCTGCATTCCCTGTCGATCACACTGACATTTGTGAATACATGCACGTTGTGGGGTTTTATGAGGGGAATCTATGTTGTGAGCAATGGTTCTGCTTTCGTGTATTCGTCAATCTCATCTTGATGACACAAACTGTTGAGACATATATTTCACTAATTTTCACAAAAGATCATTTCACAAAAAATCCACTAAAAGAATCTACCAATCAGAAGTGCATTGTTATGAATAGTTATTACATTTGTGTAGTAACTCGATGTAGGTCACATTGCCACTACATTCACCCCATAGTGAGTTGTCTGAATACATGTCCGTCCAGGTGACTGGGCATACCTTCGAGGTCGAGACTGATACCTTCAAGCTCCGCAACATCATGGAAGCTCCACTGCTGAAGAACAAGGAGGAGATCGAGGTGAGCCTACTGGGGGGCCAGAAGGACAGCGGAGACACAAATGATGCTCACGTGTTGCATCGCGAATGTACATGCAATGTTCTGCAATGATGAATCTTTGTTCTCTATAAACGCTACTTGATGCACAATCACATTATTTTAATCAAGTGTCAATTGCTTGAGTCTAAGTGAATGTCAAACACGCATTCACCGTTTTCAGTTGCCGTGTATAATTACCAGATATAGCTACAATATCATCGTTGTTATTTTTTCGTAATGAATGTGATGGGTGTGCACACGTACTACACGTGTGTCCTCTGTGATGCAGGACATCTGCATCAGCGCGGTCAAAGAGAGGGACATCGAGCAGAAGCTGAAGCAGGTGATCGCCGAGTGGGACAACAAGACGTTCACGTTCGCCCACTTCAAGACGCGCGGGGAGCTGCTCCTGCGGGGCGACAGCACCTCGGAGGTCATCGCCAGCATGGAGGACAGCCTCATGGTGCTGGGCTCCCTCATGAGCAACAGGTGGGCTCGCCCAGGCCTCGGTGGCCACCATGTTTGTTGCTTATAGTTATAGGGACCTTGTGGTCCTTGTGGTCTTTATTTGTCATTCCCATGTGACATGGGAACGAGATTCGTTCTCTGCATTTGACCCATCCTATTGTACATAGGAGCAGTGGGCTGCTATGATCAGCGCCCGGGGAGCAAGTTGGGGTTCAGGGTTCAGTGTCTTGCTCAAGGACACTTCGACATGTAGACAGTTTTGGAAGCGGGGATCACAGGGATCGAACCCCCGACCCGACGGTTAGTGGACGACCACTAACCACCCGCTCTACCCACTGAGCTACATGCCACCCTTGGCAGGGTTTTTTTTTATCTTGCTTTTGAGTTAAGCCTTAATGAGCAGCTGACTGGGTAAGAATGTCAGCCAATCACAGATGAATTCTACCTGGGCGTCCTCTAATGCAAACCAATCATCACATGGCATGTGTACGGGCTGGTGTGACACGTTGCTCCCCAGCCGCACTGTTCAGCTGGTTTCTCATGAGGTTCAGATTAAATCACCTCACCTCAAAGGTTCCAATTCGAAACTGATTTGATTAATGACTTTGAACTTTCTTTGATAACATTGAACCTCATGTGAAAATAACCTGTTATTGTTAATTTTATTCAACCTTAGCTCTCTCAACATTTTTTTTGCTCTCAGAAGTTTTTGCCACAGCAAAGACAGACATTGGCGCTAGCACAGAGGTCATAGGGGCGGGACAAAGCAGCTAAAACAGCATTCTATTGGTGGAACTCTAACTGGCTCTCATTCATGTTCAGAAAGAGAGTTATTTCCAGGAAGTGTTGTTTCTGATTGGTTCTAATACATCTTTTGTGGGCTGAATCAAACCATCAACAGGTCACCAGCAATAGTCGTGATCGATAGAGAACTGATTGATTCTAATCGGGAAGTTGTCACACCATGTTGAATGCATGTGTAGATGTTGCTGCCTATATTTGTCTATTGTTCTGTCTCACAAGATGCCATGGTGCACCTTTATATTCCCTATATCTATTCCTGGCTTTAGTCATGTGGAATACCAAACATATGCTTTCTTTGCATCAGGAGTGCACAAGTATTTATTGTCTGTTCCAGGTTATTGTACGAAAGATTTCTTGGCTGCTTGTCAGTACAGCAAGGAAGCTAAAGACTTATCTTGGGTTCTAGGTGGTTATGATGTGTACTTGAGATGATACTGACATTTCTTGATTAGCATGCTAAATCGGCATGCATTAATAAATAGATTAATCAACAATAGCAACATAGTTGTTATTGCAGCATTACTCTCCATGTTCATTGATGCTTTTTTGTTCAATTTGTCATGTAATGTAAACACTAATGCCTAAATGGCAATTAGGACCACATAGTCTTCTCCAAACAAACACCCAGGAACAATTACGGTCCAGAAGGACCAGGAGTGATGATTGTTCTGTTGATCAGATCATGATGGAATGCTATTCTCTCCATGTCTCTCGTTAACGGCTAAGTCCTCTCACTGCTCTCGCTGTGATTAATCCTCTCCTGTCAAAACAACAGTGGAAGGTCTTTGAATGAATTGCATGGTGACAGATTGCATATTTAGGTTGTATTAATATCATATATAACTTTAAGTAGTGTATTATTTTGTTTTGTAATTCTCAGTTGTAATGTAGGTGACAATATGAACAAAATGGAAGATAATGATCCAATCTATGTGCATTCATTAAGAACGCCTCCATAGTGAATGTCGGCCACACTGTCATAATGCATCATGGGGCAGGAGCTCAGTGGGCAGAGCGGGTAGCCCCCACCAACCAGAGGGTTGGCGGTTCGATCCCCACCTCCACATGTCGAAGTGTCCTTGAGGAAGACCCTGAACCCCACAGCATGTATGAGAAATGTGCTGATTGTAGTCGCTTTGGACAAAAGCGTCTGCTAAATGCCCTAAATGTAATGATGCGGTGCAATAGATACACATTTGATGAATGACACATAAAAACACATTTGTATACCCCGTATACACATTTGATGAATCTTTATTTCTTGCTGATCCCTCCCACCAGATACAACACTCCGTTTAAGGGGCAGATTCAGAAGTGGGTCCAGAATCTCTCCAACACCACGGACATCATCGAGAACTGGATGACGGTCCAGAACCTGTGGATCTACCTGGAGGCCGTGTTTGTGGGGGGCGACATTGCCAAGCAGCTCCCTAAAGTAGGCGACTTCCTTCGTACCACAACAACACATTGTGTTCACATCTCGACGCCTTGAAATTGCCAATGTATACTGTGTGATACATTCTCTGTCTAGACTGGGTTCATACCGAAGTTGGGTTGAATCGCGCACTTGACATTTAATGTTATTGCTCCACAGTTATTTTCAACTTGATTTAATGAAGATGCAAATGGTGTGAATATATTTTGCATCACCAGACAGGGTTTAATAAACAGTGAACAGGATTTAATGTTCAATATGTAGGAAATAATTCCGTGGTTCTTGGATCTGAAGAAAAGCAAAAGCATTGTGTCTTGGACAATTGTGGTAATGTTTAAAAAACAACATCAGAATCTCTATGAATATATATTTATGTTATTTTTTGTGAGCTCTAGGCTTTTCATTATTTTATCACAACATGTAAGAGCTTAAATACACTTATCTGAGCCCCTGAACTAACACGTTTTTCAACTCTCTGCAATTAAACATTTGTCAGTCGATTTGACGCCCCTCATTAACCCCCCCAGGAAGCCAAGCGTTTCTCCAACATCGACAAGTCATGGGTGAAGATCATGACGCGGGCCCACGAGATGCCCAACGTGGTGCAGTCGTGCGTGGGAGACGAGACCATGGGACAGCTACTGCCCCACCTGCTGGAGCAGCTGGAGATATGCCAGAAGTCGCTAACTGGGTGAGCGAGGAGCCAGGGGGTAAAGTAAAACACAGGGCAATGCATTCGGGAGAGTCTGGGAAAGTAGCAACTAGGAGGATGATAACATGCTGAGATCGGAAGGATTTGATTTAGTTTCCCTTCACCCGCGTAGGTGCTTTGCCCATATGGACTTAGGAGACACTGTTACAAACAAACACACAGCACAGTACAGAAGTACTAATTATATAGATCAAATGATTACACAATCATAAACACACAAAATACAAAATCTTAATCAGGGATATGATACACTGGGGGAAGTATGAAACAAACAAAAATACAACAATAATTGGAAGGACTGAATCGAGGAAAGAAGAAAGTAAATTAGAATGGATGAACAAAAATACTGTGGAGGAAGCAACAGAGGGGGAGTAAAATCAATGTTCCAATTTGTTGGAGCAATCATTGCAGTGTAGGCATTTTCGTCTTCCCTTATTTCGCGTCGTTTCAGTCATTGCCAGACGTTTCTTTCGAACCCAGTTAGCCGGCAGCCATTGCCAGTGTACACACGTACCATGCGTGTATGGGTTAGAGATTCGGCCCTGGGTACTGATTAGAGTGCGGATCGGACCGGAATTTTCTGTCGGCGCTCGGCCCGTGTCCGACAGAACAGTAACTGAACCCGACCCAAGCCCGACAGGCATCAAGCTTTTTATGTCTGAACCCGACACAGTTAAAGTTTATTTTTTTCATACTATTGACACATTTACATCTACATTTATGAAAGCCTGCCTTTATTAAGCAACTGCAAGGCATTTGGAAATGTCAACAAGTAGATGAGCGCAACATGCGCGCATTAACGTGCGGGTAAATAAAAGATTTCAAATCGCGCAGATGTGACCGAGCCTGACCCGAACCCGAGCATCATTTCTAAATATTTGTCCGAACCCGACCCGGCCCGTCGGGTCCTGTTGGGTCACGTCGGGCTCGGGTCGGGTATCCATCCTCCGGTACTGATCCATTCGTTGATTGCGTTGGCTGAGCAGCTACCTGGAGAAGAAGCGGCTGCTGTTCCCGCGGTTCTTCTTCGTCTCGGACCCCGCCCTGCTGGAGATACTGGGCCAGGCGTCGGACTCACACACCATCCAGGCCCACCTGCTCAACGTGTTCGACAACATCAAGAGCGTCCGCTTCCACGACAAGGCAAGAGTGACCGCCCAGCTGCCACACTGCAGCCGGTTCTGGCCCGTTTTATCTGCTCTGTTTGAGTCCATTTCAGACAGGCTGTTGGTTTTAATGTACCGACGGTCGTTAAAGGGTCGAGGTTTGTGTGGCTGTAGTGCTGAGGAGGGACGGACGTTGCATGAATACTCGATCCCGGGGATGGGGAGTACATTGTCATCTCAGCTAGCCCATTCTGACCCTCAAAACACCAGGGGGTGATCATCTTTTAACGCGAACATAAAATAATTTGAACACGAGGGAGAGGGGATTTAGCGATGACCTTTAAAATAGGCTTGGAGAGCAAGCTGAGCCCCTTGCCGAGGAGTTCAACATCTCTAAACTCTTTCCCTCAACAGAGAGAGAACACCCTTGGAGAAATGTTCCCTGTCAATGACGTGTTCTCAATGACGACTCGAAACCCCGGTGTCATTTTCACGCATTGCCTACAATGAATAGAATCGTCGGCCATTTTAGGACGCAATGTCATAAAACGACAAGACAAGCTCACGGGTTGGACTCGTCGCGTTTGTTTGCGCGTCGCGTTACAAACGCGACGAGTCCAACCCGTGAGCGCTGCTCCCAAATGTTGACCGCCGGGCGGCGCAGGTCTACGACCGCATCATGGCGGTGTCGTCGCGGGAGGCGGAGACGGTGGAGCTGGAGCGGCCGGTGCTGGCGGAGGGCAACGTGGAGCTGTGGCTCCACGCCCTGCTGAAGGAGTCCCAGAGGTCCCTGCACCTGGTCATCAGGCAGGCCGCGCTCGCCATCCAGGACTGCGGCTTCCAGCTCATCGAGTTCCTCGACTCCTTCCCGGCGCAGGTCAGAAACAACAACAACAAAAAACAAAAAAAACAAACGCGCCGGCCGAGAATGTTGATAGTTCAGATTCGACCTTGCATTTGGAAGCGTCTTTCGCTTTCACAAGGGAGGCGGAAGGAGTGGAAACAGTCACACAAAGAAGGGACAAAGAACAAAACACGATGGGTTTCCATTGGTTTTTCAAAGACCGCATGTGTTGTAGTTGTTGGTGTTGTTGTGTTGCGGCTGTGGGGGGTGTATGTGTGTGTATGAACCCAGCTGCAGTTAATGAACAATAAAGAACTCATTTGAACCAGAACATGGGAGACAGGGAACAACATTTTAGGTGAGGCCATGGCTCCTGTGAACATCAGTGATTTGTTTTGTGGAGCTGTAACTGTCAGATTCAGAATGTAGCAAATGGCCAACTTACAACCATGCTGTTTCAATTAGCCTCACTAGTTGGTTTATATGGGCAGTCACGTACTGTCTACGTCAACAACACAGGAAGTAGAGCTGGTCGTCTCGCAGACAGCTCTTAGCATTAGTGTCCGAGACCTGTTTATATTAGCTTTCTTGGTTTACGCCTCCATCAGGTGTGTGTGTGTGTGTGTGTGAGTGCGTGCGTGCGTGCGTGCGTGTGTGCGTGTGCATGTGTGTGTGTGTGTCTGTGTGTGTGTGTGCGTGTGCACGTGTGTGTGTGTGTATGTGTGGGGTGGTATTACGAGACATTAAATGTCAAGGGGTTTGAATGTCCAGTGGCTAGAGAGGCGCTCTATAATTGAATCCCATTTCAAATTCACTTGGGCTTTGTTAAATCTGTCGAGGTTATATGCCCAACGCTGTGCTGTAACAGAAATGGTCTGTATTGTGACAATTATGAGAGTAAAAAAGTGAACATTGAAAAGCACCACAGCCAAAGCAAATGATGTCAACATCTTAGTTTTACCCCGGAGATGACTCGCAAACACAAAGTCATTTTTTTTTGCCAATCTTCAGGTGAAAAAATAGCCAGCTTTAATGGAAGATGGGTGGAAGAGCTGCCACTTAACACTGTTTCCCATTAAAAAATGTACGCTTCCAATGTCCTACATCCATGTGCACGTGACACTGCTTCCTCCTCCTCCTCCTCCACCTCCTCCACCTCCTCCTCCTCCTCCTCCACCTTCTCCTCCACCTCCTCCTCCTCCTCCTCCTCCATCCAGGTGGGCCTGCTGGGGGTCCAGATGATCTGGACCCGGGACTCTGAGGAGGCGCTCACCAACGCGCGCTACGACCGGCGCATCATGGCCAAGACCAACCAGCTGTTCCTGGACCTGCTCAACACGCTCATCGACATGACCACCCGGGACCTGGGCTCGGTGGAGCGGACCAAGTACGAGACCCTCATCACCATCCACGTCCACCAGAGGGACATCTTCGACGACCTGGTGGGTGTGCAGGGGGGGGGACGTCTGCGTCTGTGTGTAAAAACAGAGCCTGAACCGGTTCCGTCTTCACGGCCGGCCTCACGGTTCCACCGTGGATATCCGCCCCGGTTAACCTGAAATTACAACCCCTCCCATCTCGCCATTTCCTGTACGAGGCGGGGGGGCTTCGCAGACGGACACCTCACGTCTCAGTGGCGG
>JAOPUI010000008.1:14484849-14498581 GCA_027123135.1 Urophycis floridana | reverse complement strand
TTAGGGAGGGGGGTAGGACAGATGCAGTGAGAGAGACAGACAGAGATGGAGAGAAGAGAAAGAAAGAACAAGAGAGATGACTGTTTAGCCTTAAATAGACATTCACTGCTGCTTACAGTAGATGGAAACATTAGCACCAAGAACGCACATAAAATGGCCCGATAAAAATCGAGGCCTCTGAGGATTAGGAGTAACTGGTGTTGGAAACGCGAAAGACTGCAGTAAAATTAAACAAACTAAAAAGGAGCTTGAGTTATATCAGCCATGGCCGACTGAACAGTGTAAAATGGTGTTTCCTTTAACAGTCCAAACGGAGGACAACGACTTGGTAATCGTGGCTGTGAGGAAATGCAGACAGGAGCGATCTAAAACACCTCCAGTTGAGTCGTGAACGTCATGAACCCAAAAATCGTCAAATGACCAATTCCCACTGGCGATTTTACGCCAGATGGCTCACACGCAATTACCCTGCACCATGGACTCCCCCTGGAATAGTCTCCCACTGGCAAAATGCTGTGGTGCCAATTTGCATTTGTAAACAGTAAAAAAAAAAAGGGGGGGTCCCTAAAAGCCATTAGGGAGAGAGGGCCCTTACTATGTCACTTCCAGAGAAGGAGGAGAGGGAGCAGGAGGAGGAGGAGGAGTGGTGCTGGGGGCTGGGCAGGGAGACCGGGGAGGGTGAGGGGGAGTCGGAGCTGGTGGGGGACGACGAGTCCCGCTGCTCGTCCATGGAGGCCAGCATTAAGCGGGAGAAGTCTTGTTCGATGCTCTCGATGCCTGCAGGGCACACGAAGAGATGATGAGGCTCCGCTCACAGCCAGCGCTAAGCCGCCGAGGGGCTGCATGGGTTCTCTGGTCCCTTTCAAAAAGATTACTTTTCTCTTTTTTTTCCCCCTCCTTTGAGCAATGTTGTCAAGTACAGGAAAATGAACCCCACACACCATTTAAAATAAATGTTTCTGTTAAAAGCAGCACGATATCACTTGATTATGGAAAACTTGAAACTCGAATGACATTCAAATGTCTGATTTGCTAATCACTCCAACAATTGCCATAAGTTGAAATGAAGCTCCAACATTTGGTCGAATCAAAGAGTTTCCATTAATACCATGGTTACAAATCATTGGAACCGACAACGCCATGCTTTGTATCAACGCTGATTACGCGTCAAATTGCATAACCCAAAGCCAGCGCGCGACACGACATTACCATTGCTCTCCAGTTTAGCATACTGCTTGGCACCCCATTTCTTGATGGTCCAATCCCGGTAGGCCAGCACCTCTGGGCTGACCTTGATGATGCGCCCCAGCGTGCTGCAGGCAGAGACAAAGGCACAGTGGAGCGGTCAGACCGCCGACGAGTTCAGCAAGACCCCCAGACCGTGCGGCCCCACCGGGAGGCGGGAGGCGGGGCACCGACCTGTCGTACTCTTTGTTGGGGTAGGCCCGCGCCAGGGGGGACACGCCGTGGCTCAACACCATGTAGGCAAAGTCAAACACCTGCTTGACCTGCAGCACGCCGTACGAACTTCGGCCCACGTCGTTATCTGGAGAGACATGGTCAAAAATAAATCAACACCAGGTTCATCAAAATCACACCGCAATTTCTCCAAACGCTCTACCGATTTCTTGAAGACAGATGTTGAACGCACAAGCAAAACTCTTTGGTATCGGCAGCCACTGACTACACACAGACTCGCACACAACTACATATTCAACCAGTTCATCTTGTATTGAGACACCATGTAAATCACTTTGTCGGCACCAAGTCCACAGCCGTAGTGTCAACTACTCACAAGTGAGACACAATTTGACCCGATCGTCGAGCTTCTCACCATGTCCTGCACCAATCTCACCTGGCTGCACCGGGTCCTCTATGCAGAGCATGGAGGCTCTGTTGCCGTTGCCCATGGACTGGGTCAGCTCCTCCTTGGACTGGTAGCTGCCGCCGTTCTTCACGCGGATGGCCATCTTCAGGTAGTTGAAGTCGCGGCCGTACAGCTCAAAGAACTCGATCAGCAGGATGCCCAGATTGATGTTGGCGCGCCGCGTGTCGATACGCGGGTGCAACTGGGAACGGAAAAAAAAAAAAAAAAAAAGTGGTTCAAGTATTATCGGCACCATTGATTTGTGTCATCGTGAATTGTACGCAAGAACTGTATCATGTGTGTCTTTTCCTCCTCTAGTTCCAATCGGTAAACCAAGCCCCTTTCAAAATTGTGGTTCCACTCAAGATAAGTGGTACGTGGTGCTCTAAATACAATTAAATATCAAAGCGATTGGACGGTTTGGTTCTCCTTTTCTAGCTTGGTGCACAGGATGCATGGTGGTGTACCTGCAGGAAGCTGATGGCCATCAGTATGAGGCTGTAGGAGCTGATGCCGCCGGTGAACACCTCGTTCAGGTCCCTCTGGAGCAGGAACTGCTTCAGCACGAAGATCAGGGCTGGGAGGACCGTGTACCGCTGGAGGAACAGCCACAGGCAAATTAAGATGACCGACGACTACGTTTAGTCCACCCTGCTCGAGTCAGGCTAGATACCAAATGGAAAACAAAATGGCAGTCTGCACATGTCGTATGGAAGGGCTTACTTTGAGGTAACCCTTGATGAGCTGTGCGGCCCGGACGGCGGTTTCCACGTTGAAGCTGATGTCCACCTTCACCTCCGTCTCGTGATCCGTCAGCTTGATGATTGGTACCTGACAGCGAGGGCCATGAGACTTTAGGATCACCAATAGTAACTAAATGACTTTTCAAATAACTGTCAGTGTTCAAGTGTCAAGTCGATATCAAAGCAAATCATAGTAACGGCCCAGAATTCAGTTCTGCCAGAGTTATGGTAAAGCAGCAGGATTGCCGTCTAAATTGACATGCCTACACAAGCAGCAATAGAAATGGCACAGTAATCTGCTTGATTACGGCCATACAAGACTAAGGGTAAAGGGGCATTTAGCAGACGCTTGTGTCCAAAGCGACTTACAATCGGTACATTTGTGGGGTTCGACATGTGGACAGTTGGAGGAGGAGGGGGATCAAGGGCATCGAACCGCCGACCCTTCGGATAGTGGACGAACCGCTCCATCCACTGACCTACTGTTGCCCCAGCAATAGGTCTACGTATGGCCAACTGTTTAAAACCATTAAATGTTTACCAATAAATTATGTCCTCCAGTAGAGGCAGGTAGAACGGTCTAGTGTTTCGATTCAGTCAGTGTTCATTCAATTAACGTTAGGAAACCAGTGGTGCAGAAACACAATTTAATCCTTACCAAGTGAATGGCAAAATGGGGGAATTAAATGGCTTGAAATATGTTCGACCTACTTTGGCTATACCATTGCACAGCACACAACTCCCAGTCTTCCATATACGAGGTTGCAGATACAGGCGACATGCAAACGTGCGCAAAGAAAAAAGTAGCGTGACTAACCGTAGCTTTGTCCAACACCTTGATGGGGTGCGGTCCGGCAATGTTGTGTTTTCTTAGGGCCTGTTCAAGCTCCTGGAGTGGGGGGCTGTCCCACTTTCCAAAGACCACCAAGTCAATATCACTGGGAAGAGAAAATGCAAAAAAGATATTAGATACACACGGGCAGACTAGTTTGCCCTATTCAAATTTACTTTTGGGTTGATGCAGGGACATCAAATAGTAGGATAAATTGTGCAAATGACCGTAACTACCATGAAAACAATACCTTCTTGAACACAATCAATTCAAACAATGATCATTTCATAGAGAGCTGATGGACACAGCAATCAACGTACCTTGTTGGGAGGTAGAGACCAGTGCTAAAGCTGCCAAATATCTCCACCTATAATGAAAAAAATAACTTAATCTGAAGCTTCACAATTCATTTACAGTGAGTCACGCTGCTTTCTCCAATGCATTCGGGTCAGACTCGTTAAAAATTGTGTAATTTAGTCTCAGCTAAAGGATTCAATAACACGAACAGGGCCTGGAATAAGGCACAAATCCGCCTGTAAAAAGGCAGAACATTTGTTGTCAATTAGCGATGTAAATATGATAAGCAACGTTACAAAAACCTGAATTAACCATTCACATCCTGTACGGAGTCGTATGAAACCCTGGAAGTCTACCAAAGAACCTAAAGTATACACACGGTTGAAGCAGTAAACTGGTCTTAAGAGTCAGTAAACAAAAATATTCAATATGAAGAAAAAAAACGACTTGTCCTTTAAAAAGTAAACACTTAATTCCCATGCAAGCTCTCATGAAGCAGTGTTTACACCGAGTCTGCAGTGTTTGGTTCTGTACTGTAAACCAGCCTTAATGCGTGGACAGCCAGACTGATTGCTGAAGAGGACGGTGGCCTGTATTGTACACACAACTTAAGCCATTGACCCAAACACAACTGAATGCGGTCAGACAGTGGCCGGTCCGATAACTGATCAATAAACTTAAAATGAGAGCAATTCAGGCAGAAAATTTATTAATCCAACTAGAAAAAAGGAACACTTGAAGAGCAGAATCTTGAAAAACAGACAGACACTCTCAACACTTGAGCCTATACAGGCTCAAGTGGAAGGACTTGACTGATGTGCTTTGGTGTGTAGAGTGACAGACCAAAAGGGAACAGTTGAAACTAAAATGTTTGTGTCCTTGCTTTCCTTAGTGTACAGACACTATTCAATGACAATTGGACATTAGGAGCAAGAGATGAGGGTGGACATTGCGGCATTGAATTGTGCTGAACTGGACATGAAGCAGTGATTATGGCTTGAGAAATTGCAATGGTCAAAGCATTGTAAAGAAACCAAAATTTTCCCCAAAAGGTAGAAACCAAGCACTCATAATTAGGCTATACCATCACAGGTTATTGAAATGCACAGCCTGCATGATTAGCCATGGTTATTATGCTTAAGGGCCCTACAGCTATATCCCTTCATAAAAGTTGAGACACATTTCCAAGTAATGTCATGCTAAACAGTCAGACCTCCTGGTCAGTTTGAAGGTTGAGGTTTTAGCCTCGCTATGCATTTGATTAATTATGCAATACTATGCATACATTTACAAAGTTCCTCTAATAGGCAATGAGTCCATGACTGAGCAGTCGTTTTACTCTGACTAAAACCGCCTGAGGCACAGCACTAGCATCAGACGGGGGATTGGATGAGAGCCAAGGTTTCTGGTCGGAAGCCTGCCTAATGACACTCACCCGGGACGTGGGCCACAAGTCCTTGATGACTCCTTCAATTCTGTTCACCACATTCCTTCTCATCGCCTCTTCCTCTGGGCGCGGTGACATGAAGTTGAAAAAGTCCACGATCTCCTCGTGAAGACTGTTAAAGAGCAAGGAATGACATCTCATTATCCACAATGTTAACATGCACTGGAGGAAAAAAATTGGAGACGAACGACTTGGCAATTTGGTTGACATGCATGGGTAAACATTTGTCTACTCAGTATCCAATACTTGGAGAGTCAGTAAGATCAATAATTGAACGTGCTCAGCACACATAGATGAGCTTACACCGGCGACGAACACGTGAGTACAAATCACACCTTTCACCATTTAACGAGGATACACACACACACACACACACACACACACACCTTACCCATTTATACCAGGGCTGTACCGCCTGGTCTTCCATAGGCTGCACGAGTCCGTGTAGTTCCCATTACAGCTGCTGGGCAGGAAGTGGTTGAGTCCATGGAACGTGTTGGCCCTGTTGAGATGCCTCCTGCGCCCGGAGGAGTGTTGGTGCTGCTGATTGGCGTGGTGGGCTTTAAGTCCCGTGGGGGTGTGGCTGCCGGAGAGATGCATGCTGCGACGATGATGATGACGTTGCTGAACATTGTTAAAAGGTGGAGGAAGATGTTGCTGTCTAAGATTGTTCACGTTGAACTCGTGCTCGCCGTAGTGTAAAAACTGTTTCACCTCCTCCGCCAAGTTAAGATTGTCGGTTTGTAAAGACGAGTTGCAGGGCGAGGACCCCTCGGCCTCTGAGTCCAGAGAGGAGGAAGACGGCGACAATGAGCCCTTTTTGCCAATACTTCTCTCTCCCTCGCTGCCTTGCTTAACCAATTTCCCAATTCCAACTCCAGGTGGAGGTACGCTTTTACAAAACTCACTGTTTGAGGCCGACGAGTTTCCGTTCAGCGTCCGACAGTCGCGTTGTAGGTTAATGCTGGAGTTCTCCCGAAATCCCTGAGACGAATCCCAAATGTGCATCCACAAGGAATTGGCAGGCACCTTCTGCTCCGGCTGTATCCAAGGGGTCCTGGGATCCATTGAACTTGATATTTCAAGAAATGTATCTAGAGAAACAAACGCTTCATGTCGGTTGATGGGTTTGATTTGAACGCAGCTTGCCCAACTCCACTCCCCTGTAAACCAATATGGCGCACCCAGCAGCACGGACGGGCTACGGCGCATGTGCGTGGGATTTAAACCTTTAAACACGCCCCCTTTTTCAGGGCGCGAGGGGAACGACCCCCCTCTGCTATTGGTCGTTGGTCCTGGGACGTTACATGTACCGTCTCACCGTTTAAAGACATTGCCCGATGGGTATATTTTACCCCCTGAACAAAAATATTAAACTGGTCGTGCAAATTCAGACAGCGTCGGTCGGGTTTCATGAATGTATATTATTGTCGTTCGTATGCCAATCACGTTGCGTGCATACTAGCGATGCGCGGTTAAGACGTGTTGTGATTGATGGGACCGCATACTGCTGATTGCAGCCGGCTGCTCCCCGAGCCCCCGTGTGGACCGCTCTGAGGAGGCTGAGCTCTAGTTAGTTCTGGGGGGTGGTCAGGGTGTTCTGGGTGCTAGGTCCGAGTTGTCTATGCAAGTGTGGAAAGAGTATGTCTAATGAAGTAATAGTTTTTCTAAAGAGCAGATTATTTGTATTTGTTAGTGTGTATGTGAAGCAAATCTAAAGTGATCTCTTGTAGAAAAGTATCAACACAATTGCTTCCACCTCTAGCCATAGAGGTGTTGTACACTAACAATTTTATTTTACTGAGAAAAATCCCAGGTGCTGAGTTTGAGTTTACATACTTAAAAAAACTAAATACGTCATTCAGTATGTTTGGATAGTAAGGCAGTATATAATAGTGAGGAATGATTTAGTCAGATAAGAGTAGACAACACAGTTTAATGTGAAAAATAAATCATCATATCTGAGCTTTTCAATATACAACATATTTACAAATATTTGTTATACATTTCTTATCCGTGATGGTTGTCTTAATAGAAATCCATAGCACGTCAAAACTGAACATGTACAAAGAACTTTCAAATTACCTGAGGAAAGCAACCCACTCTATACATGCCTGCATGGTGTCTGCAGAAGTCAATAGCTTAATATAGACCATAGAAGTAGTGACCAGAACAAAATGCAGCCATACAACAAAGGTGTAAAAGACAATAAAAAAAAGTCTTAAAAAATTCCAACATTATCAAGACAATTTAAGACAACTAAGTGACTTGTTTTAAAACGGGTTGAGAACAGGCAGACACCGTGTACAAAGGTGGAACTGTTTTCACTTTCAAAGTGCCATTTTAACTTTTCCCTTATGGAAAGCGAGGTGTGACGATGGATGTTTCCGTTGATATCCTTGAATTGTCAACCCATGCCTGGCTGCTGATTAGCTGAGCAGTGGCCCGGCTGACGTCACAGGGTTTAGTATGTGAGTGACTGTGAACACTAAGTGTTTGCAAAGGTAGATGTCATTCAACACTTAAGATCGTCCGTTTTGCGAGCGATTCCGAAAACATTTTTTTTCCTTTTCGTGTTCAATCTTAAAATTGTATAGATGCTTTATTTGTCGGTGTTTGGCAATCACCATGCCTGTCATGCCACTTCATATTGTGGCTACACTAAACACTTTGTTTAGTGGCTACACTAAACAAAACCTTATTGCCATCCATATCTTACGACTCCACCACTCCCCCCCCCTCATGACATAGTCTGCAGTAGTCAGTGCACGTCTGTCCTCTTCCGACTGTCCGCCTGTCTGCAGACAGATGCTATCTGGTTGATACAGCTGGTGACCGCCGGTGGGACACTGTGGCTTGTGTCTCCCCTCCACGCCGCCAGGGCTTCCAGTGCTTGCTTGGGGTGGCCGGGGGACAGGTCGTAGATGCAGTACACGGCCGCCAGCTGAACCTCCCAGGGCACACCTGCACGGTTGTTGCAATCGTCACTCAACCATTATTGATTCACAACTGAATTGGTCTCCTCAAACAGATTGGTCTCGGCCGTTTCTAGGTTTGATACAGAGGAGTAGAGGAGTATAGTGTGAACTATCCAAGATGTTCGGCCCAAGACAAACAAGCACAACATTTTGCATTCATTACATTGGCAGGAAATGAATGCAAAACATATGCAAGTGTCGTCTTGTCAAAGGTCTCTTTTGCTTTTGCTCTCGTACAGGAGCATACACAACTGAACATTCCACCATGGGTGTCAAATTTTGTCCCTTAAAACATAAACATCATCTTAAATGCAGCTATTCCCCACAGCTGGGAACAGTGCAAGTGCCCTGTGCCCCTGACACTGATGCCAATTTCCTGCAGAGATTACACTTTGACCAAACGGGGAGCCACAATTTGGCATGAGTCTATGTTCCTTGGCTTTGAAATTGCCTTTTTTCTCCATTAATGTCAGAGTTATGTTCTCATTTAACCCTTTTTCATACAAGTCAGAACACCCACCGGGTGGCAGGGCTGATTAAAGCGTTCCATGTCGCCTACCTTCATTGTTGCAGTGTCTAACAAACGTATTGATGACACCGATGATGGTCATCACAGTTGGATGGCTTTTTTCTTTGATTCCTTGTTGGGCCAATCTCCCTAAATGGAGAAAGAGACAACAACACAGATTTGGTGATGATCGTTTTACGGTGAATACAAACAAAAGTGGATTAAAAAAAAGAAGATGGTATAACAGACCTATGAGTCTGAGGACAGTGGAGACCGTGATATCAGAGATGAGCTTCGGTTGATTATTAAGTTGAGTCACCCAACCATTCATCAGCGGCCATAGCTCTTGCCTGCAAAAAAAAAAAACCCAACACATCAGGGCACTCATTTTCAGGTTTGTTGGATACGAGTTGAAACTGAGGTAAAACCGACGAGATGTTTTTACTCACCCCAATACTTTCTCATAGGTCCACTTCCACTTCTTGTGTGTGCACAGAAGGTCCAGCGTGAAGACCTGCTCCCATGCCTCGCCACTCAAGTCATCCCCGTGCCGCTTGTGTTTGTTGAACGAGAGGCTCGCCCCGCTGCGAACCTCTGACAGCGTTTGGGAGATTAGCTGCTCCACATCACAGGGAGGGCTCTGTAAACACACACACACACACACAAAGAAGGCTCTAATCACTGATGCACTCTCTGGTCAACTGTGGTGTCCCGCAGAGCTATTTCTTAAGGCTCCTGCTGTTCTCCTTGCACACTAAATCCCTTGGCTCTGGAATAGCCACCTAGGATACTTGTTCTGTTGTTGCAAAATCACTTGGATTTAACACGTTTAATTTACATTATGTATACAATAAAATCCTATCTATCCATATCAGAATCTATATAATATACGAGTTTCACTTTTTGAATTGAATTACTGAAATAAATTAACTTTTCGTTGATATTCTAATTAATTGAGATGCACGTGTGTGTGCATATATATATATATATAATACTATATTTGTTTTTTGGTTTACTTTGTTTTAACAGACACATAGATGCATGGGGCTGTTACAGATGTGATAAAATAACAAGATATAAACGCTAACATTGTATTGAAATGGTAACTTTACCTTCTCCCAGTCAAGGTAAGCCGAAAGACAGTCGAGGACGTCTCCCTGCGCCTTTAGCTTGGTGACAGTGTGTATGGCCTGGCAGAGGTTACCCTTATGTGAAAGGACACGGGGCCATGTTGTCACGATAAACAGAATCAGCTTGGAAGCATCTTGGATATCTGAATGAAAACCCCAAAGAAAAAGCACATCAAATACAAGTCTCCCTTAGTGTCTCAGGCTTATTAGGTGAACAAAGCTCGCTCAGGAACAGAATCCATGTGCTATTTCTAGAATACAACCAAGGTGCTTTACCTTCCCGGAGAATGCTGTAGGCTAGGATATGTGCTCTCTCCCAGTCTCTCCGCTGTCGGCAGATCCCGGCATACACCCTGCATAGGGCCTGCATCTGTTCTCCCCTGAGGGTCGACCTCTCCGTCTTCAGCTTGCTCAGGATTGCAGAAAGCATATCATCTGCTGTAGACTTCGGAGAAAAAAAGTGAAGAATATTCACAGCCAGAAAGAACCATACCTCGCCCCCAGGAACGAGTGCAAAAAAAATACACATAACACACTCCTTCAGTTACCATGACCATGCAATTTTACATATAATGAACGCTGTATTAGCAATTGTTTAAGTGAATGGTACTAGACTTCTGTAGGCCTCACAATCTCCCATTTTAAATGATTTTTAAGCTTGCTTGTTAATAGTCCACGTTTAATAATTTAAATGATGAAATGCTTAAGACCCTCCCTTATTGATGGTGGTTACAGATGAGCAGTGAAGACGGGGAGACTAACCCATTTCCTTCGAGATAACTCCGCGATGACCTCCTTCTCCTCATCCCTCAGCACGGCCTTTTTGGACAGGTTTCCCACATGCAGGTGGCATTTGATTACCGGCAACACGTCAAAACACTGCGATGCGATTTTCTCCAGGGAGTTGGCGATCGACACTCCGGCCCCAGGCTCCTCCCCTTCCGTGGCTGGAGAGTTGATGTTGTTTTGAGGTGTTCCCGGTGTGGTGGTGTCATCCGAACGGGGCAGGGCGTCGGAGTGAACGGCGGACCCTCGCGAGCAGTCATCCAGCCGGAGGCATTTGGCACTTTTGGGTTGGGGCAGATCGTCCGCGGGCCTCTTCAGCCCCTTCAGCTCCCTCTGGCTGAAGGCGGCGGATGAGGAGCTGACGGTCTTGAAGCCGGACATCTGGCCGAGGACGCTCGCGTGGGCGGCGGCGGCTCCGGCTCCGCTCTCGGCGGAGGGAACGGCGAGGCTGACGTTGCCCCGGAGGATGCTCAGCGTCCGGGCGCGCGCCGACATGTCGGGGTACATGGTGTCCAGGATCCTCATGGAGTTCTCCTGGGAGGGGCTGCAGGAGGAGCCGGAGGGGGAGCTCACCGCCGACGAGGGCAGGCGGCCGGGCACCGGGACGGCGTGCTTCGGGGTGGCGGAGCCGAACTGCAGCGGCGACGCCGGGCCGCTGGGCGAGGGACTGCTGAACAGGGGCGAGCCGCCGCCGCCGCACGCCACGCCGGGCTGGACCGGGACACGGGAGGAGCGCTGCGCCTTCAGGGGCGACGGGAAGGACAGCTTGCCGATGGCGTGCCGCGGGTTAATGGGTTTGACCGGCTTGGGAGGGGTCACACTCAGAGGGGCTAGCAGGGGAGGGAGAGGCGGGCCCATTTCGAAGCGGACCTGGGACATTTCTTGTTCGGCACCGGCGGACGCTTGTGCGGAGGAGCCAGCCTCTGCAGGTGAAACACTGGACATGGTGCTTTCTGACGGGGCCACAGCTTTCAAAGGAGGCCTTTTCACAGAGGACGAGAGACTTCCGGAACCTGATCGGTGACATAAAGCAGGCATGTTGTGCTTGAATTCACCGCGCCCAACATCATTTGTTGGCTTATCTTTGGCTTTATCATTGGAATTACTAGTAACATCGACAGCACAAGCATCCCTAATAACAGCCCTGGTTTCCTTTATAGGGCTTGCATCCTTGGCATCATTAGTTTCCTCTATCAGGCTTGTAACCATGCCATCAGTTTCCTTAATAGGACTTGTATCTTCAATAGGACTAGTCTCCTGAATAACACTATTACCTTCAATAGGAACAGTCTTCTTAATAATGCCATTATCTTCAATAGGACTGGTCTCCTTAATGACGCCATTATCTTCAATAGGAACAGTCTCCGTAATAACCCCATTATCTTCAATAAGACTAGTCTCTGTAATAACGCCCTTATCTTCAATAGGAACAGTCTCTGTAATAACGCCATTATCCTCAATAGGAACAGTCTCCGTAATAACGCCCTTATCTTCAATAGGAACAGTCTCTGTAATAACGCCATTATCTTCAATAGGAACAGTCTCAGTCATAACGCCATTCTCTTCAATAGGAACAGTCTCCGTCATAACGCCATTCTCTTTAATAGGAACAGTCTCCGTCATAACGCCATTTTCTTTAATAGCAACAGTCTCCGTCATAACGCCATTCTCTTTAATAGGAACAGTCTCCGTAATAACGCCACTCTCTTCAATAGGAACAGCCTCCTTGATAACGGCATTATCTTCAATGGGACTAGTTTCATTAGCATCATTTGTTTCGTTTATAGCACTACTGTCTTGAATAGCTTTTGTTTCCTTTACAAGACTTGTCTCCATAATAACACTAGTATCTTCAATAACACTAGTTTCCGTAATAGGTCTATTACCTTCATTAGGACCAGTTGCCTTTGTAGGACTTGTACCAGCAGTGGTATCCTTAACAGGCAGTAGCTTTTCCTCTGTATCCGCTGTGGTTGAAAGAGGAGACCTCTGAGGGGACAGGGCTACAGCCCCATTGGGCTTTGCCACAGACGCTGGCTCTTCAGTCATTTCAACGTTCTGCGTCGTGTCCTTATCGGCTTCCCCAGTAGGGTTGATAGGGTAATCGCTGTCTTCTTTCGGTTCAGCAGCTGCATTGAGGGTACAATGGACGCTGATGGCACATTCACCACTTTGTCCTCTAAGCAAAGGAGACTGGCCTCCGTTCACACTTGGGTCTTGGTGGTCCTTTCCCACACAGACCACCTCTACTGAATCCTGGCTGGTTTGCCCTGGCGGCACACAGGTTCCCATGTCCATCGACGTGCTGCTATGAGCTCCCAATGCAGCTTGTAGGTCTGCAAAGCTGCTGGAGGAAATGACATCAGATGTCTTCGCCCCTACATCGACCTCAGAAACATCTGGCTGGTCTTGCTGTGATTCTGTTGCTTCTGAGAGTCGTCCGGTATCCTCAGTGTCACAGAGGATTGGAGGATTGTGAAGGTCTGTTTCCATAGGGATGATCCCATTGGCCTCTGTTGAATTCTCTTTGGATTCTGCAGCAGCCGACGACTCCATCAATGCACCACTAACGATCTCCCCCGCTGTGCGTGACTCTGCATTGAACTGTACATTTTCTGACTGTTGGTCAACCTGCGTGTCCTCTTGACGGTCCATCTCTTCACCGTCGGAGGCCATTCCCGTCCTCTCCGTGATGCTGCCCGTCAACGCATGCTGCTTCATGGTCATGGGCTCGTATTCTTTCGATGCTAAATCCGTATGTTGTCCCGGTGCTAGTGCAGGGCTGTTCGCACACTGGGGTGCCGTGGGAACGGGGATGGTGCATTCAGTTCTACATCTATGGGAGCGTGCGGCCTCGTCGCTTTGCTCTCCACCAGAAGGCCGACGCTGGCGTGACTCGGGCGTGACCGAGGAGTCTCCATCGTGAGGAGGACGGACGCCGGCGTGGTGGCCTCTGGGTGGGGACGCCTTCTTATGACCTCCTCCCTCTGGGTGGTTCACCTTCTTAGGAGTCAACTAGAAAACCACAGAGAGTTAGATTGTGAACTTATACATATCAACGCGGCGCGGGGGGGGGGGGGGGGGGGGGGGCGGGGGGGGGGGGGGGGGGGGGGGGCGGGGGGGGGGGGGGGGGGGGGGGGGGGG
>JAOPUI010000008.1:13869064-13882512 GCA_027123135.1 Urophycis floridana | reverse complement strand
GATTTTAGTGTGATTTTCATCGTGATTTCAAATATGTATTTTTTTATGTCCCTTACACATCGGAAAGTGGAGATACATGTTTCTCCCCATTCATTTAGATAGGGCCCTGGTCTTGTTAATCCGAAATAGCTGCCCAAAAGGCGTTTCAAGATGGCGGCCGAGTGACGGGACTTGCCTTAGAAGGACTTTGGTTAAAGACAAGTGAAAGACACTTTTGTCCAAAGCGACTTACAATCAGTACCTTTGTGGGGTTCAATATGTGGACAGTTGGAGGAGGAGGGGGATCAAGGGGATCAAACCACCGACTCTACGCTCAGTGGACGACCCGCTCTGTCCACCCGCTCTACCCACTGAGTCAGTGCCACCCCATCTGTGTAATACAAGTGTTGAGGCAAAATTGTTTAGAATTCCTGTATGCTGATACCACATAACAAAACATATGTGCCAGGCTAGTAGTAAAGAATAGCACAAAATATCTCTGCTGTTGTCTTGTATAGTTATTCGCTTCATTTTCTGCTTCACGAAACAATTTACCGTGAGTAGCACTACATTACCCATCAACATACTGTCTTACTTTATTATCTAAAAACTGAACAATACCAACCGACATCATGTCGTAGGGCTGCGGCGCGAGGCGTGTCCCTCCATCACACCTGCAGAGCGCTGAGGGGAACCGCTGCTGACGTCGGCTGGCTCATTATGTTGCAGCCAGTCCTCCGCCTCGCGCTCCTTCATCCGCGTGTGTCCCGATACCAGAGGCCACCCGCGCTACATTCAACTGTGTGCGTGCGTGCGTGCGTGTGTGTGTGTGTGTGTGTGTGTGTGTGTGTGTGTGTGTGTGTGTGTGTGTGTGTGTCTTAATCCCTCTGTTGGGGATGTTTATGACAGCCAATTGCTGTCGCGCGGTTTTTGCCAAGCATTGTCAGGCTCACGCAATTACAAAGCAATTTGGGCCATGCAAGGACAGGAGTTTAAAAGGCGCCATTACGGCATCCTCTGATAAACAACGGCAATTACCTGTGGTTTCGTGTCTTGGCACGGACTTAGACGGTGAAAGGGTGAACAGAAGAACAAACATGTTTGGTTTTTATTTTCGTAAGAAAATTGGCTCGCCAGGTTCATCCCTTACGAGCTGGTCACAAATAGAAATTAAAATACCATGAATATAAATAACAAAGCAATGACATCAATCAGCCTAGGCCCACGTTTGAACTGCAATATTGCTGACGATAACTGTTCTACTCTGGGCACATTGAAAAAGGGGTAAAGGCCTAGAAGGAACAATTTACTGCTGAATAAGGGATTAGTCAGTAATGGGATGGCTTCACAATAATTGAAAGTAGGATGGTAGGCCTACACCAATAACACATCTGGGGAGATTTGTGCTGACAAACATAGCCTTAGCAACAAAACATAGCCTTCCTTTCTTGCTCTGCATTCCAGATAATGGTAGCCTATAGCCTACACTTACTGAGAACTCTAACTCTAGATGTATTGCCTAATAAAGGTTTCTATGCAATTAGAATTCCATACTTTTTTTTTTTTACGAAATGTGTTTAGAGTAGTGTCCTCCGTTTAACTTAACAACTACAACAATTTGTGTTTTACTTCATTGAATTAACAGCAAAATGGGGGTTAGGGTTAGTGTTTATCAGGCACATGCGCGCTCGTGTATGTGTGCGTGCGTGTGCAGGCGTGTGTGTGTGGGTGAGTTGCGCGTCCACGGTTACGTCTCAGATTAGAGTTTGTTTTGCTCTGCTGAATAGTAACTCTGAAGTACAGCGTGTGCAATTAAAAGCCCTTTACGGATATATAAGGCAGTAGTAATGGTAACATTTTGTCATGATTTATTAGGACCTACAGATTGCAGTTCACCCAATGACTGACCTCATGTAGCCCTACGGCTGAACAACTGATGCGTGTCCGTTTGTTATTTAATGCTGACACCTTGTGGCAAGTTCTAAGAACTGCAATGCATGTTAAATACATTAAGCATCATTGTCCAGACGAACTTGACGTCTCTGCCTTTCCATAAGCATCGCCCTCATCCAAATTGCTGATGCAAATGAGGGAGAGGAAGTTACACGCATGAACATTGAGAATTAAGATGATAACGATGACGATGATGATCATGAACCGCCAACGTATAGCCACCATGACAATGTAGGACTACTCGTGCTTATCATTTCAATCCAACCTCTATATTCTATAGCCATTATGCAAGACGAGTACAATCGTAGAGAGCTTATATCGTCCATCGACAGACAGACAGACAGACAGATTTGAGTCAGGCCAGTATTGAAAAAGAGGAAGTTTTAGTGTATTCCAGTGAGAAGGTAGAGTTCACACCATAAATCCCACTGGCCTAGGCCTATGTTCTATACTGGAAATAGCCCACTCGGTAATGAGCAAATTATCTGCATGCTTTCTTGTTGTTACGCAACACAATTGAGGTCCACAAAACAAACATGTTATTTGTTCCAAGACTTTATATCGCGGAACCACCCGAACTCCAATTGGTCCCATGGCGCCTAATTAACCTCTATGTCGCCTTTGCGCATCATCCACATTTCTGCAACCATTGAACTCACTTTGTTTCACTTTTTCATTGCCTGCTTCGTGTTGTTTAAATCGGCCTAATGTTTTTGTTAAAGCCAACAAGAATATTGTTATCTGCTTGCCGTGGTTATTTTTGGAGCCCCGATCTGCCTGTTATATTAATGCGTGGCTCAATTGTGAAGGACATGCACATTTATGTGGGGATTACGGTGCGTTTCCATAGAGACCCCCCAACAGATGGAGTCCCAGCGCCCCCTGGCCCTGCGTGGCGCTGGAGACCTGCAGCTCCACCGTCACCTGCCAGTGCTGCGGCAGAGACGCAGCGGTCATGCGCCTCTTTTAACCCGACTTCACCTTGCATTTGAGACACACAAAACAATGAAATTCTAGTTATAGGTTGATAGGCCTACTTCCAACACGTCAACTTGGATTGGATGAAGTAGGCCTAACGTTTTTTTTGCGTCGGATTTATCTCCACCGTTATTTTACTATTTTTTATTGTTGTATTCGGTGTTTTTTCGTTCGATTTAAAAGTTTGGCCAGGATGGAGGAGTTGTATTATTATTATAATGGATAGGTCATTGTCACGCTGTAAAAATCATCGTTCAGAATCTCCGATCTCGAAAAGCGCGTCCTGGGAACTGTTTGCCTTTTTGTTTTCCCTGCACTTTAACTGCCGCGTTGTGCGCAGAGATGAGTTCAGACAACAAGCCCAACTTCCTCTCACAGCCCGTTGTGAAGAACATTTTCATGTACAGGAACGGCGACCCTTACTACGACGCGCGTCGCATAGTGATCAACCAGAAGCGAGTGTGCAACTTTGAGACTCTGCTGCGGGAGGTGACGGGCGGGGTGCAGGCTCCGTTCGGCGCGGTGAGGAACATCTACACCCCGCGCGGTGGGCACAAGGTGGAGTGTCTGGACCACCTGCAGAGCGGGGAGCAGTATGTCGCCGCCGGGAGAGAAAAGTTCAAGAAACTGGAGTAAGTGGAGTTGTGATGTGTTTTGTATCCATTTTCGATGACATTGTCTTGCCAATGTGCGTAAAAGTGTCGTTTTGTGAAACACATGTCACGTTGAACGGTTGCTTCACTGAAGTCGCATGTTTTCCTCTGCAAAACACGGATGTTTCCTTGCGCAGTGTTTGACGGTGTAGACTACGACTGGTTAATTAGTTAAATTGGCAATCGAGCGGTTAAAAGCCTCACATAGTCTCAAAGGCAAATGTGACACACCAGTTATAGGCCTTTGCAGCTAAGCTGACACACATACGATTGCTCTGAGCAGGGCACTGGAAGGGATCAAAGGACAAACCCATTTACAGATCAGGATTAGTGCAGTGCACTCACGCTGATAAGGCTAGTTGCCAGAAACCCTTTTCGCTATTCATAGAAACAAAGTGGGCATCAGCCTGATGTGCACAATGCTGAACGAATGGTCAAAATACAAAATGAATAAATGTTTATCAATTTACTTAATTAGACTCACAGACACATCTACGTGTGTGCAAACTAGTGTTTTTAAAACATCATTAATTGAACAACAACAACAACGGCTATGGCTCAGGTTCACAATCTGCATATTAGTAATAAAGCAAAATACAACAGTAACATGGTGAAACAATAACATGGAGAAACCCTGCATGGCTAACATGGATGTCTGTGTGCCTTCCCCACAGCTACATACACATCGGCTCCAGGAAGAAGAAGATGCAGTCGTCCCAGACTCTGCCCGTGTCGGTAAGCTAACGAGGGAGGGACGTGTCCCTGTTCTCTGTCGGGTCACTTTATGGCAGCCTCAGCCCTTTCATTATTTTTTGTAATGCAGTTGCCTACTGGTGTCCTGCAAGTATCTATTCTTGGTCCACTCCCATTCCGTCTACACATCAGTGACCTTCAATCTGTTTGTCCTGAAGTTGAAACCCTAATGTTTGTAGACAACAGTGTTTTATTGGTAGATGGCAAAACGACAAGGAAAGCAGATGCCAGTTCAATGGCTCAGGTCACAACAGGGCTGGATGAGAGCTCCCTCCAGCTCAATCTGACTTTAACCTCTCCTTTAACTCGCATATAAAAAAAAACACACACCCGTGAAAGGGACACGTTTGGATGCACATGATCTAGAGAGACTACTGGACCACTGTTTAAAAGGCTGGTCAAAGGCCAACCATAGTATGCCAAAACCATACAGATAACTAACAACCAAACAAGCACTGAAAACACTACATAAACTGCCCAATTCTGAAAAGATGTCAGATTATCAGATCATAGATGAACTGCAGTACAATGCAGAACAGTCCCTTCTGCCTGGTCTGTGAGGATCAAGAGAGATGACAGTTCAAAATCACATCAGACAAATCACATCATCACAACATCAGTCTTTGCAGTATTTGCAGTTTTGTCTGCGTATATTTGTCTATATGTACATTTGTTTGCAATGTCCTGTTATGTGTCATAACTGCTTTTGCTATTTTTAACAACTCTCTGTCCTTTTCCAATCTTTAAACTGCATATTGTTTTTTGCTTTTTGTTTAGCACTTTAGCAAGCCTATTTAACACCTTGGCCGTGGTGAAAAATAGCCTCTAATTCTGGCATTGTTATACCATGTGTATGTATTTGAACCTTCTCTCAAATATCTTAACTAAATGCTGAGAATTATGTTTTTTTCTTTTTGACTTTTTGACGTGACTTATTTAGGTTTAGTTTCACCACTTTCTAATCTATGAGGACCTTTACTGACACCTGTATTATGAAATATGTTTTTCCAATGTAACTCCTCACAGGGATATTCAGTAACCTTGGCGCTTCATAGACTTTGGTATCATTACCCAAAGAACAATAGCCACCATCCTGTGTTCTCCCACATAAGGGTGTCATGCTTTAAGTAAGCTTAGCACTGCAAGGTGTAACGTTTAGCCTTCCCCATTCTAGTGGCCTCCGTTAAGAATCATTTAGTTGCCATCTCCATGGCCCTGAATTATTAATGTCAGTGATCATACATACCCCTTCCTCTGTCCCTCGTGAATGCATCTACAGTCAACCAGACACTATTGCAGTCAAAACAAGCTGTAGCTCAGATATCCTACGTCTGCACATGTTATCTTTTCAAGCATTATTATTTTAGTATTGTTCAGAAGAGTCATTGGATGTCTGTGTATTGTTTTACTATAACCTAACCCTGTGCCTCAACAGGCCTTCTTTAGGTTTCTTAAGTCCTTTATAGGGGGATAACTATGATGAAGGGCAAAGGTATACAATGACTGAGACAAGTAATGCTCAAACTATGTTGAGTTCTTCTTTTGTCTGATAATAACATTGTTTAAGCGTACGAGATAGCCTTTTAGATGGTCATTATATAATATGCACATTTTGAATTCAACAATATGTCGTTCCTTTGCATTACTTCAGTTTTTTCTATCCAGTAAACTTGAAAACAGATTTATTTTACATGATTAATCAATGATGCAATCATTGTCTCAACCTTCATGAGGGAGACCTCATCAGAGATGAACTAAACTCTCCTGAAGGTAACCGTCATGTAGAACCAAAGCCAGCCTTCTGCCTCCCCGACTCCACTACGCCATCATGTTTAGGTCCAATCCGCACAAGTGTGGCGGCTTAAGCCGGGCGGTTTGTTTTATTCTGAGTGTACATCACAATCCTGCCATGCGCTTGTTACTGTGATAGTCATCAGTGGGCAAGCACCTAAAGAGCCAATCTAGTGTATGGAGTGGTCCTGCCTCCCTCTTCTCCCCATCTTGTCCTTGCTTCAAGAGGTCCTGATGCACCTCACACTGCCGGTCCACTCCGCAGGGCACATGCCATGTTGTTTAATTTCATCAATGGATCCTTGTTGTCGTCTTTAGTTTTATTAACAGTGCCAGAGTCCTTTTTAGAGGTGGTATTTTGAGTTTTATTCAAGGTTCCTGCCTGAAGTTTGAGCAGTTTTTCTTGTCTTTTCTTTCTTTGCACACAAATCAAACAATGATTGACATTTTGTGCCCCCAGTTTTTCACTCCTGCGTCACCTTATTTATTTCAGCTTATCAGGAGAGGTATTTGTGCTCGTTGTATTTAACATGGCTGAAAAGAAGAGTCATTTGGAGGAAAAAGAAAAAAAATGAATGCCTTCGTTTTATGCTTTCGCATAAAAGAAAATATAAAAATGTAAAAACAAAGACGCATGGTTACCTTGACAAGAAGCAAGGAATCGGTCAAACACAATCCAGATTGTGTTATTCACATTCATGCCATTTTAAACCTAGGAAGCACATTTAAATGAACGGATGTTCATGTACTCATTTGTTAACTTAACCCTGTAGGCCTTGATGTGCTTGTCAAATCATTATTCTCTCAAAACAACAGCTTTTTTTGCACAAGAAAACACATGTTTTGAAAACAAAAAACAAAAATTATGTGGAACACAAACCTGGCATTATTAATTGCATTTCTTTTTACCCAAGTATATGAATATCATCTTGAAACCATGCAGCTATGATGTCCTATGTTGTCATGGATACAAAGCCAACACTCCACATTCATTTCATCCACATTGAAAAGAGCGGGCGTGGATTTCTTTGTTTTTCCCGGATGTTCTGCGAGAGTCGTGGCGTGTTGCCGTGCAGTGAACACCCCACACAGCTCCCCCCTGTACCAGCAGCACCCTGCAGCACCCTGCAGCACCCAGCAGCACCCTGCAGCCCTCTCACAGGACCGGCGTGTTAGTGGCTCTGTGGGTTGCCAGGTGTTGCGGGACTGAACAAGCGGTCCTCACCCTGGGCACCCTCCCGTAGCGCCACTCCCACAGGATTATGGAGGGGCCCACGCTCTGCTTCATTATCCTCCGCAGAGATGAAGAGGGCACTGAGCCTGTCAAAACCTGCACAATGGCTCTTTATGGTTCCTCTATAGGGAGAGAGAAAAAAACCCCAAGCACACTCTTTGATGTCACTACATGTAGTGTGTTCCCATAGTGCATTTCAATATCATGCTTAATACCTTCTGAATTGCATGCTGTTTATAATCGTGGCTTTGGTTTTATGTGCTCTTTAATGTAGTCAGTCATTTTGTCTCCGACTGATTTGAAGCCAATATGTCGCCATCCACTCACTAATTACACGGTGAGTGGATGGCAACATATTGATGGCTATCTGAAAGCAAGCAAACACAATGCAGTGAAATTGCCACAATAAACGGTGAGTCACAGAATCCATCGATCAAACACTCACCTCATGTTCACTGTAGTAAATAGAATTGTGTATGCAACGCTCAGGATCAATGTTATGAGTTTATTATGATTTTTATTTTCTTTATAAATGTAATCATTTTGGTTATGTTTACCAAGTGATGTTGTTTTCCTTTCCTCATAGGCTAAAGTAATTCCACAGAGGAGAATCATGGTTTCGGCCAGATTTCTCAAACCCATTAGGGATCCGTGCCCAATATTGTAAGTTTAAATCAGATGGAGCGCCCTGCTAAAGCCACACAAATGAAACCATAAAGGAAAAAACTAAGTTATACTTAACATGTTCTGCCTTCTGTGCTCTAGTGTTGTAGCCAATGGGGACTTGCTGAACCCAGTGATACGGCTGTTGATTCAACAGAGGATGCAATGCCCTCTGGAAAAAATACTGGAGATGATCACGGAGAAGATGGGCCTCAGAGTCCTGGGGGGAGTACGCAGGTATCTGTCCCAACTCTCTTAAAGAGCTACGGTCCTACTAGTGAGCTAGCTCCTTCTCATCTGTTTATCGTACGGTACTTAGCTTGGCAAAGATAGGTTAACTCCTTTAAGATAGCTCATTTTAGCTCGCTAGCTATCTAGCACATTCTAGCTAGCTCTCTCTCTCTGACATTCTACATTATTATGCATTCTCTCTTTTGTGTATGCATGGGAATGCTTGTGTTTGTGTGAATGTCTTGTGTCTGTGTGTGAATCAGTCTGTACACGTTCGAAGGCCAACAGGTCACCGAGGGATCCCAACTGGAGAGCGGTCAGTTCTATGTGGCCGTGGGGAGAGAGAGGTTTAAGAAGCTTCCCTACAGCGACCTCATCTTCAGCAAACCCAGAGGCACCAGGCGAGTCAACGGGTAGGCCTCCCTCACACACACATGTATAGATCATCAGAGTGTGTTGTGTAAGGATACGAGTTAAGGATGTGAGGTTACAACGGTAGGTGGAGTCATCACGACATGACCAGACTGCTGAACATCCAGATATACATTTTTGGGGGCTGTTGCCTGAAACAAGGTTGATACACCTGCTATATCCCATAACCTATTCTCTAACCCATTGTCTGTGTTTTGTTTGCAGATCAAAATCGTACTCCTTACCCCCGATTTACAGATTCTCAAAGCAGAATGGGAATGTAAGGATCCTATGATAATTGTTTCTATCTTTCTGTCTATCTGTCTATCTGTCTGTCTGTCTGTCTGTCTGTCTGTCTGTCTGTCTGTCGGTCCTTCTGTCCATCCGCATTTCTGTCTGGCTATCCATGTAGGTACATTAGCTGCAGTTTATTACATACTTTTAGAGAGCTTGTGGAATACACAGTTGCACTTTTTATGGCAAAAAGCAAAAAGCACCTAAAGCAGAACATCCTTTTGCAATAGCCATTCCTTCACCAGATGAGGGTGCTGTCTCTTCCTTTTTTGATTTGCCGTGGTTTGGTTTATACTTTAGTGTGTGCATATGTCTTGTGTCAGTGCTGAGGTCTCTGTTTTAAATGTCTCTCTCCCCTGCAGGGTAAAACCAGTGGAGGTGAGGAAGCCAAGGCGTCTCCCCCGGGCCACTCCAGTGACTCCAGTAAGGACCACATCTCCTCCATGGTGCGGGAGATCTCCCAGGCCAGGCTCATGTCCCTGAGGAGGAGGAAGAGTGGCCTCAGCATGTCTCTCAGTGTGGCCAACAATGGTAGGCAAGGGGGGGATGGAATACACCTGCTCTACCTGTTCACAGCTGTCCTCTCACAAGCCAGACTATGCAGTTATAAGTGCAACTTAAATAACATGTTTGTCAAAGGTCAGACGGACACAGGGTCATGATTGGCAGTCAGATATGTAAACTTCTATGATTATGTATTGGTTATTACTTTGATAACCTTTAACGGGGAAGTTAACCCCAAAGCAAAGCTCTCTGTTTGGCTCTGTTGGTCTGTGTTAGTTTTGACTAAAATGAATAACGTTGTTGATGTAATGTTCAAATTATCTTAAAAATACAAGAAGTCTTCTACTTCCTGCTAAAAAAGCTTATCCAGAGGGGTAGTTTTCTATTGGCTGCACACCCGTCTCCAGGAAGTGTGAGTGGGATTTGACCACGCCCTCACTCATATGGAACCCAAATGGTTTGTTTTTGTCCAATACCACCACTCTCATGCATTGCATTGCATTTGTTTTTACTCATATAAAGAAGCTTAGCACTCACTTTGTACAAAAGGGTCTGCTAAATGTCCTAAACGTAAATGCAAATTTACCCCGTTCACACGTACTTTCCTTAGATACCATGGTAACCTTGTTTGGGGGGTTAAGAAAATGAAAGTCACTGTGCAGATTGCTGTCTCAAAACACCAACAACCGCAGCTGTTAGCATGGTCTGTTTCCTCCCTGTCCCGACACTGGCACACACACACACACACACACACACACACACACCTCTCTGTGGGCTCTCCTGAAACCTGCTGCTGATTTGACATTACCAACACCTGCCTCTAATCCCCCCGCTTTCTCATTGGGTCCCAAGAGCCACGCCCCTTCCTGTCTCTCCCCTGAACAGACCGCGCCGAACCCCCCACCCCGACACCATGTTATTGCAGGGACACACAAGGACAGCATCGCTGTCTGAACCACCTTCATATACACGATGCCTATTTTATGAATCATAAGGTGTGACCCTTTATGGTCGCACAGAGTGTACGTCAAACATGTTTTTATTTATCTAGATATGAGGAGCTGATCACACTTACCCACTTGTTAAACTGCAATGCAATGTGGTTACCTGTTCTACATTGTTACCTAACCAGCCATGCTTGCATCGAGCACCATTACCATCTCCAGGGAATTACGCTTTGCCAATTGCTCACTATTCTATTGCTTAACATGTGTCTAATGTATGATGACAGCGTGTATGGCATGGTAGCTCTGCAGCAGGACCGTATCCACTTATTTACACCTTTCACAAAGTGAGCGTTACCGTGGTTACTCCCTGGAGACAGCCAGCGGACATTTTCTTAGGTTTTAGATGTAGTATGTTATTTTTCTCCTTTATCTGTCGATCAAAGCAACAGGTGCAGATATATAGTGTGATGTATTTTATTTGGTTCATGACCCTGTTGACGGCAATGTAAATCAGTGTATACATGTGGGGAATGTCTCCCATAGTTATTGTATGCCCTTAAGATGACCTGTATAGAAAGACATGGTTCTTCTACACCTTCTGCTCATCATCACCCTTCACGCTTCACCTTGTTTACAGTCTTGGCTCCTTCTTTGTCTGTGAGGTCGTGGCGTTTGTGTGCGTGTGTTTTTTTTTTTTTTCTTTGTACCCATCAACCTTTGCAGTAGACGTGACACGCCTTGCATATTAATATAGCGTCTAAATATTAACATTTGTAATCGTAATGCATCCCATGGTGGACATGGTGATGTGTATCATCATGCCTCTCCACTTTGGGAAATTGTTGACGTCACCAAGTCCATGCTACCAGTAACAAAGAACAATAGTGCAAATATGAAGTTGGGAGGTGAATAGGATAGGGTTTGCAATGTATACATCTTTTCTTTGGTAAAAACTCCCCCTTTGATGAGGAGAGATGATGTAATGATCCACAAGCCTTACGTAACCCGCTGCCTTCCTGGATCACCACTAAGTGGCACTGTTGCGCTGTATAAAATAAAACGGGGGGCATTCAGTTCAGTGCACTTCACACTCTTCTGAGAAACACATGACATCATCCTCTGATTATATTCCAGAGCTAACTTGCCTGTCCTCCACACACCTTTGGCATTCAGACCTCTTGCCGTCCGTGTTATTAGCATGTGTTAGCCAGTGGCACCGCGTCACATCTCTGCCTTTGTGTGAACACTGCTAATGCAGCGTGCACCTCCCATCATGCTCGGCTCTCATTCCGGCGTGTTTGTGAAATTAAACTGAAGACCAACCTTCAGGTTGCGGCGTTTTGATTCCCACATCAAACTGCTGATCGGATGTTGGCCGCCATGTGAAATCTGATTATGCCGTGAAATTCGGTGAAATCCGTACCAATTTATCACCAAACATTCCAACCATAATTCCAATGACATTTTCTTGTATGGCTTTAGATCACAGATACAAAGCAATTTATAGCTAGCATATAATTTTTATATAATCATACCAAATCATATACATATATATATTATAGCCGGTATAGCAGATATATATAAACATGGAGAGTGGATGAACAGCCTCCACTATGGAGTAAACATAGCATTACGTCATCTTGTCCTGGTTGACAAATGCCGTGGCTGTTGCTTCCTGGCAGCAGATGTGACAGCAGAATCCCCCAAGGAGCGCCAACAATTGTGTCTGTGGTTCCAGAGAGTAGGCAACTCACATTAAACAGGGAGAAAAATGCATGCGTGTCTGTGATTGTGTGTGTCTGTGCACGGATTTCTTTGTGTGTGTGTGTGTGCGAGGATTTCGTGTCTGTCTGTGTGCGTCTGTGTGTGTGTCTGAGCCATCATTTATTTGTGTCTCTGCATGTGTGTGTGTGTATGCACGTGTGCACGAGAAACGCTCGCAGACGTCCAAAGGCTTATTGAGAACCTTTAATGTCACCTTAGAAGCCACCGGTACAGTGGGCTGTGCGTCCTCTCACATTAGCGTCATAACAAAACAAGTTGCATTATGGGCCTCCTTGGCCTGACATTGACCAAAGATTCAATTATCAGACAGACAGGGCGGACATGCTTCCAGACATGCCGTTTGACAGCAGCGGGTGGAATCGCCCCAGAGAGCACATCGTGCACTCTGTCGCGCTTCATTGCTTGACCTGGATAGCCCCGAACGCAGCCCAAAACACGCGCAGTACTCCTCTGCATGCCGCAGCAGCCAGGGCAGAGCGGGGCAGAGCGGAGCAGAGCGGAGCAGAGCAGGTTATCTCTGCTAATGGAGGAGGGAGGCTGGGTGGGCGGGGGAGCCTCCTCATGACCTTCTGAACGTCTCCGATCAGATTGCTGAATGAATTGGGAGTTAAATACGCCGCGCTCCGCCTGCGTCCGTGGCGCCCGGAAGACAGAGCGGCGCGGCGGTCCTGGCCTGTGCGGGAGGCGATGGCGGCGGGCGGCGCCAGTTGAAAGGGCGACGGCAGTCAGCGGCCCCTCCCCCCGCCACGTGTGATGAGCTGATGGTGGCGGAACGCGGAGCGGCGGCGCTGAGACGCCTTCTGGTGCCTCTGATAAAGGAGAGGACGGGGGCCGTACAGGGAGCCCTGAGGTACCGGGAGTCTACGGCGATAAGACGCACGCTGATAATAGAGAAGCAGAGCACTAAACCGCAGTTGGCTTTACTTCAGCTCGTAATAATTGTTCTGTTTCAAAGGGCTGCATTTCTGAGGGCTTGTTAGGCACACATAAAGCCCCCCCCCCACACTCCCCCTTTGCGAACTCAGGAGAGGCGGTCTGGCCCACGTGAAATACACGTTGTTATCTCCCTCCCTAGCGATGTCTCTACGGGGAAACCTGGCCTGAATCGCCGTGGCGACGGAGACCCTCCACAGCCGCGGGGTGTCGACATGTCAGAATGTAATGTCGCCTGCAAATGTGACATGATCACAGCAACTGGAGAGAGAGAGAGAGAGAGAGAGAGAGAGAGAGAGAGAGAGAGAGAGAGAGAGAGCGAGAGAGAGAGAGAGAGAG
>JAOPUI010000008.1:13447742-13468362 GCA_027123135.1 Urophycis floridana | reverse complement strand
ATAGCAGTTATACAGCAGTTATATATATATAACTGCTGTTATCTCCTGCCAAAAACGATTGTGTGTGTGTGTGTGTGTCCCCAGCGCACCCACCCCACCAAACGACATATTCCTGTCCGCCAGCTTCAGACGGTGCAGGCCTGCTGTGCGGCCCCCCTGCTGACAGCAGCGTGGGTCTGGTCTCAGCTCTGACTCACGGTGTGTGGAGGGACGTCAGCGCACCACAACACACCAATAGACTGAGACCCTCAGTCTCAGAGCCTCTACCTGTTAAGTATTAAGAAGTAATACGAGAGGACCTGGCGCCGCACGGGGGGCCAGTCGAACCCGTCTGTGACCATTAGTTGAATGAAATGAAATAGAATAAGGAAACGCAAAGCGTCCGAGAGGGGATGGACTGTGTGTGTGTGTGTGTGTATGTGTATGTGTATGAGAGTGTACGTGAGTGTGTGTGTGCCTGAGTGAGTGCGTGAGTGAGTGTGTGTGTGAGTGCGTGTGTGCGTGTGTGCGTGCATTTGTGTGTGTGTGTGTGTGTGTGTGTGTGTGCGTGGTGCGTGCATGCGTGAGTGCGTGCGTGTGTGAGTGCGTGTGTGTGTGTGTGTATGCGTGTGTGTGTGTGTGTGTGCGTGTGTGTGCGTGCACGGGTGCATGCGTGCATGAGTGTGTGAGTGCGTGTGTGAGTGCGTGCGTGCGTGTGTGAGTGCGTGTGTGTGTGTGTGTGTGTGTGTGTGTGTGTGTGTATGTGTGTGTGTGCGTGTGTGTGTAATACCTGCTCGTAGAACTTGTTGTGAGCCACGTAGTACTGGGCATCGAAGGATTCCTCTGTTACCAGCACCTTCTGCCTCTCCCCTATCTGGTGGGAGGGAGGGAGGGAGGGAGGGGAAGGGAGAGAGAGAGAGAGAGAGTTCTGAATTTTAACACTTTCATCAAAGCCAGTTCAAGACTTTCATTCAGTGTTTGTATTTGTGAACGTATGTTTATGTACAAGCGTGCCAGAATTTGTGAGTGAGTGTGCGTGGAAGATGAGTGCGATGAGAGAAGTAGCATGAGAGGTTTAAACTGCATATGATATACATCTCCATGAATCCAACCATTTTGAAACCAAATGCTAGTTTTCACTCTATGACACACACACAGACACAGACACAGACACAAGCACATACGCACACACCTTCCATTAAAAATTGTATTTGAAGCATGAGGAACAACAGCTCAAACACTGGCCTTTAGCACATTATTGTCTTGATGAGCCAATTACAAGTAGGTGAGGTGTTAATTACACTAACTTCAGTTGCCATGGCTGCAGCATTATGAGTGAAAAAGAGGGGGGGGGGGGACACTTATCTTTAAAATTAAAAGAAAAACATCAAAATTGAAGACAAAATCATTCATTAGTCTTAATAAGTGCGCGCGTGCATGCACACACACACACACACACACACACACAGACACACCACTTCAAAATAAAGGGTTAGCTTGTGGTGATCGTATGAAAGAAAGAAAAAAGGTAAAGATTGTCGAACACTAAGTGTTCGATAATCGTACGTACGGTTTACAATACGATGTCACTGTGTGCTCTATAAGTTCCTACATTACTATGGTCTCATTTTGGTTAAGCTTCAATCCACAGAAATGCATGTCACAAAGATCAGTGGAATTCATTAGATTCCACTTTTGCTTGCCATTAACAAACAAGCAATGCCATTCATTCACAAGCTAATGCAAAGTGTGTAAAAAGAAGTAAAAAAAACACAACATGCATTCAGGCCTGCTGCTGTTGCTACGTTGCATCCTCTCCACACCAGGATACAAGGCATTGTTCAATGAACTGGCTCTTCGTTGAGCCGGACAATTTGTTGCACCCAGAGCGAGGTGTTGAATGAGTGTGTGTGGTGCTGGCTAGTTGAACCTGCGTGCACCACAATACTGACTGCACCGCAGTACTGACTGCACCATAGTACTGACTGCACCCCAGTACTGACTGCACCGCAGTACTGACTGCACCGCAGTACTGACTGCACCGCAGTACTGACTGCACCCCAGTACTGACTGCACCGCAGTACTGACTGCACCATACTGACTGCACCGCAGTACTGACTGCACCGCAGTACTGACTGCACCATACTGACTGCACCGCAGTACTGACTGCACCACAGTACTGACTGCACCATACTGACTGCACCATACTGACTGCACCATACTGACTGCACCGCAGAACTGACTGCACCCCAGTACTGACTGCAGCGCAGTACTGACTGCACCACAGGTGTGCTGCCTCAGCCCCAGTGTCCCATCAACCCCGTGTTAAGTGACAGCCTGGGCCGGAAACTGCTGCAAACTGTTTCCCGTTTCGTCACAGATACATAGCATGGAATACAACTCATTTGAGGATGATGCTTTGATAATGGGGATTTGATGCATTTCTATGGTGGCCAGTATACATGGTGTTGATTTGAAAACTTTACGGAAAAGAAACACATTGCGACAGTGAAAGGCCCTTCCGTTCACCCTGAGCTCGTCTGCTGTCTGATTTGCCAGCCAATCACAGTTGCAAGGAGCTGCTTTCATACTACCTCAATACGTGGTGTGAGCACACAAAGCTTCATACCAAGTGTACTGCCTGAGAGCATCCTTCTACCAACATTATCTCACTCCAACCAACAGTCGTGTGTGCATTTGCACGTAATTACCTCCATTTTGTATACTCAACGTATCATTTGTGAAACTAGCCGATTTCAACTAAGCGGTTAAGGAGAGCTGTTGAAAATACCTGCCACCTAAAAGAGAGGTAACAGGCTGTAGAGTGAACATCGACGGCAAAAACACCTGTTTCCCTAGAAAACACAAATACATTTCACCCTCCTTACCATAGATGTCCATTAGTGAACCACATTAGTGCATGTCGTTGATTGGGTGAGTGCATGTGCGTGTATATGTGATTGTGTGTGTGTGCATATGTTTGTGTGTGTGCATGTGTATGTGTGCGTGTGTGTCTGTGTGCGTGTGCGTGTGTGTGTGTGTGTACAGTTTACTCGGAGCAAGCGCCTGGTTTAATTCCAACCCCCCCCCCACACAAACACACACACACACACTTCCCGACCATTCATGAGTGGGCCTGCAGCAAAGGGTGTTGTGGCTGCTGTTTCTCTTTCTATTAGCACAGTTCATCACTTAATAACCAACTCAAGGCCACCCAGCCACTTCACCCCGGATGTGGATGCTAAGAGGCTATGTGTGCCTCTTAGCTGAGGCACAAACACACACACACACACACACGTGCACATACCATACTAACACACACAGATTTTTTTTTTGTAAATACTAGGCCACAAACGTAATTGAAAATGCGAACACAAGACAAGACCCGGGCCTCAACAAATGTGTTTTGATGGTGTGAACACGCTTTACTTTTCAATGACATGATGTTTTCATCCCATTCATCCACAAGGCTGGTGCTGACTATAGAAGAGTAAAAGGAACCGAGTGCATTTATGTGATGCTAAGGCAACAGAACACCAATAGAAACTAACAAGTTCAGAAAGTGTGCTTCATTGTCTACGTGGCCCTGATGTATACTTTTATGCTTCCGCGTGCGTTGTATGTATTTGCGCACATTTGTGTCAAGGTGCACTCAGCTCCGCTCCCTGCTTTACTCCCAATAACTCCATCAGTCTGTCCGTGGCAGGGCGGTCCTTTCAGCACAGAGACTGAAGATGTCCGCACTTCAGGATTAATTGTTTGACAGACGGGCTGTTGGGCACGCGGTTGTGTGGTGGTGTTCTGTGTGGCTTTAGCAAAGAGACGAACCGCTTGCTCACGCTGTGTGGAGGCTCTGCTAGCTTCCTAGCTTCTGGGTGCCACACTTGGCATTTGTTGGGGGCGAGTGCGCGTCCACTCAGCAGTCGACTGGGACACTTTGATGGATGGGTTGACAGTGGGAAGGATGTCACACAAAAGCATGTCCAACCCCACAGATGTGGAGGTTTAGATCGCCTTTTCTGCCGACAATACACTTCTTACTATGTAGGCGGGAAGGAATGTGATACAAAAAATGCTCTATTTCAATATAAGGTATCGGTATCCTGACAAGTAACGCCCATCCTTTCATATGAGCCAGTGAGGACCCTTCTGAAGCTCCATCGACATTAAAACCCCTTCCAGTCAATCCTTCACCCTCTACCCCCCCTCGTCTCATCCCTTCCTGTACCCCTTCCTGATCCCCCCCCCTTAATGTCTGCAAGCACCTCGTGTGTCTTTTCAACTGTAGCTCACACCTGTGTAGCCGACAGACAGACAACACAGACTGGGACGGGGGAGAGGGGGAGAATGGGGGAGGGGGAGCACATAAATCAGGTCCCTGAAGTGAAGTACATCAGTGGGACGGCAGATCATATCTAAGGAGTTTTATGGCATCTCTTTCCCCCGCGCCGCAGGCCAATACCTTTAGCCAAGGCGAGCGCACCGTGCAACGCATTCCCCTGGAGGGCCGCGCCACAATAACCCTGCTGCAGGGTACAGACAGGACCTATACCATGAAACTCCTACACAGGGGAGGCCGGGCCAAGGGGAGCCCGGCTCCTGGCTCCATGCTGCCTGTGCGTGGAGTACCGTGCATCAACGGGAGGTTTTTAACTCAGAGATCTTAAAGGGCGCATTGTGGACACGACATCGGCATCAGTGTGCTGAATGATGATCGTCTGTTGATTCACTCCTGTTCATTTCAATGGGACAGTTGTGTGGGAACTTGTCCTTATACTTGTACAAGTTAAAGTACACGTTGGACCCTGATGAACTTGTCATCAGGGCACTGCTTGACAATGAGTCACATCTCAATGTGTCTGTTTCCCTGAATCCAACTGGTATCATGGATGAATGCTGAGGTCATTCATTGAGTACAAGCACTAAACAATCTCTCCTTCTTTCTCGTGATTCTTCAGGAATCACGATATTTGGTTCACGGATCATTATAAACTGAATACTTTACTCTCTCTTGGCTGCTTGTCATATAAAGCCAGCACATTTTCATCACTAGACTTGTTGCCATTATTCGTGACATTTTCGAGACTGAATGACGGGCTACGAAACACAATGGTGAGTTCAGCACCTTGCTAAGCTGAGCATAGCACGGCTCCACTCTTCTGTTCATCTGCCTTTACCGCAAACACCCGCAGACACACCACCCAATCTGCATCACCCGCATGCCTGTGCAAACACAGGCCTAATGGCACACTGCACACAGAGCCTCGTGAAACACTAGTGAAGGCTATTGCATTGTATCGCCTTTGAAAGCAGCCTTTAAGGGTGGGGAGCAGGACGGGGGGGAGGTGAGAGAAAGAAGGAGAGCCAGCAAGGGAACACAAGACCAGAAGCACACAGCCAGGGTATTAACCACACAGGGACAGAATAACAGAACATCAACACAAACAAAAACCTCCAAAGAGTGGAGACAGCTCTAATGCTCCTCCTTAAGCCGGAGTTAGAGGGACATTCTTTTGCCCCGCCGTTCTTCCAAGGGAAATCCCCATGCAGGCGAGTCTCCCGAGCGTGCTTCAGCCCCCCGCACAGCCCATCACGGTCATTAAAGGTCTCCGGCATGAGATTATTCCTCCGGCACACGACTTTCTCTCAGGTCGATGCATCTCATGCACGCCATCATTAGCAGGAGAAACCCCAGAGGAGTGAGCACCGAACCAGCTCTGAACACCAGCTTCAACCCAGGCCACCTGACGGGCGAGTTCACGCCCACATTCACACAGCAGCACCCCGCTGAGCCCACCTGAGACCGCCTTCACAGTGACCCCACAGTCTGTACCTGCTCGTCGTGGTCCGTCGTGGGTCACAAACCGCATCGTAGCAACAGCGACGGGCAGCGCACGCTCACTACAAGTAGAAAAGAACTAGCATAGCGCTAGCAACGGGCCATAGGCGGTCAGGTCAAGGCCGCCGCTGCAGCTGGCTGTAATCTCTCAGTGAAGAAAGCGCGCCACGTTTAGTTTACACACTGATAGAGCAGGCACCCCGCTATCTCACCTGTCACATTAACACCAGGAAACCTTTTGATTTATCGATCGCCAAGGTGAGCGCTTGGTGACGTCAAAGGTTCACCGCCGGGGGGAACAATGGAGAAAGTGAGCCTGAGAAGGCAGCCGACACACAGGGCTCCGCACGGAGAGATGGAGCTGACAGACGTCTGCTCCACCAGAGAGAGGGGAGACGACAGATAACCATAGGTAAATAACACAGAGAGGAGGGAAGACAATGTGGAGGAAGTGTGTGTGTGTTTGGGCTGCGTGTCCTTGAACTTTGGTCCAGACACAGACACAAACACTCCTGCTAACCAGCTAAGTGCCCCTAGGAGCAGGGAGACACTCTAAGGAAGGACTAAGCCCTGCTGCCTGGGCTTCAAATATCTCAGTACACAGTGTGTGTGTGTGTGTGTGTGTGTGTGTGCATAATTTCATGCACAGAAGTTTTAACTCTTATGTTAATCCCTCTTGAGGCCGGACCCTTACCCCTCTTTTTAAGATTCAGGTGGGCCTTAGGGAAACACATGCAAACACGCACACACACACACACACACACCTACACACCTACACACACACGCACGCACGCACGCACGCACACACACACACACACGCACACACACACACACACGCAGAAGAAAGAAGCAAGACACACACAAACATGTGTAAATGGAGAGAGAGAGAGAGAGAGAGAAACAAGGCAGACACACACAAACATGTGTAAATGCAGAGAACGAGGGGGAGACAGAGATTGTACACACTGTGTGCGTGTGTGTGTGTGTGTGTGTGTGTGTGTGTGTGTCTGTGAGTGTGTGTGAGTGTTACCCCATCTATTGGCACAGCCCGTTAGCATGACAATTACAGCCTGTAATGCAGTACATTCCAAGTGGCCCCTGGCCAACACACACACACACACACACACACACAAACAAACAGCCTCTCTCTAAGGTCCTCTACACAGTCTGTCAGTGACCCCAAATGTGCTTTTATATTTCACATTTCAAATTCATACCATTGGGAATTTCAGTCAAGTTTACATTATTCAAAGAAAAAATATGGAAATGGTATTTCCAGTAGGCTCTGACTAAAATGATAATTTTGATTGATGTATATGGCTTTACCAAATAAGCCATATACATCCATCTATTCTCTAATACACTATGTTTACTGTTGCATTGTGATTTAGGTCTGTTGTTCATACTTTTTTGTTATATTTTGTTAATTTATTATCATGTATACAGTATGCATCACGTGACCTGCCCAGGGTGGTCACAGCTGCCCAGGCAGATGTAAGCTAGCACTCCACGGCTACATTTACAGCCATGTGGCTGGTGTGTGCTGTCCCTGTCAAACAAACCGATACACCATCTTTTGCATTTCTTTACAAATCAGAACACGAAGAAGGTACATGTGCGACAGTCGGGTAAGGTGACAATGTGCTTTAGAACAGTCCAGAGGAAATGCACCGCTACACTTTCACCAGAACAAACGGGCCATTGTGGCTCTTGTACATTTAAAAGGAGGTGAATGGGTGCAAAACCAGCAAGACACAGATGCAGGCGGAGGCAAGGACAGAAGACGATTGGATGGGGCTGCCTATAAAGAATCATCTTCAGTTTCAGACAATTAGAGACAGCTTTTTTTTGTGCCAAAGAGGTGCACTTTACAGCAAGGAGTTTGGAGGTATATATTTTGTCAAGTGTTATATAGAATTCCTACTTGATGAATGAGGCTGGATGGGAAAGGGGGCGTGCTGTGCATTGAAAAGGGAAGACAATTGACCAAAAACAAAAAAACACACACACACACTCAGACGGAATGGGACTGGAACAGGGAGAAAAAAAGAATGCAACGCACACGCACACACACACACACGCACACGCACGCACACACACACACACACACACACACAGGCCCCCACTCCCCCATCCCATTAGTGCACACCCCTTCCCTCTAGGGTGCTTTGAAAATATTCCTCTCATGTGCGCACACTGTGTGTACGTACAGGCACAAACACATGAGCACGCACACACACATACATACAAACGCTCGCTCACATACACAGACAAGGGGCCACGAATATATTTTCTTTGTAGTAGAGCTGGGCAACAAATAACTCAATATTTCTGCTTGGTTTATTGCAATACTATCTCCCTGTGCATTGTTGATGACACTCTAACCAGCAGTGTAGACGAATGTGGCAGACTTCACTGTAACGATTTCAAAACCATGGATACATCATCAACACCATGAACAGCGTTTAAGCCGAGTCTCAGACAACAATCTTCATATCACAACCTCAGTGTGATGTGGACGTATGGATACGGACAGCTCCGCTGTGGAGAGTGAGCAGAGAGATGACACACACACAGACACAGCTGTGTTTCACAGCTTAAGAGAGTTATCGCTGTTGATGGGGCCAGGAGCCCCCGTGAGGAGAGATATTGTCGTCTATGTGCTACATGTGATGTCTGAGTCACTTACTGTATGTAGTGTAGAAAGAAAAGCCATTGTTTTGACATCCAAATAGCAAAATAGAAATTAATCTGTGTTTACCATTTGTTATGAAAAATAAATAATAATTTTTTGATTGATCCACATTCATTTAATTAGACTGCATAATATTGCATAAAAACTACATTGGATGTACGTAACAGATGAGGGAGATGCAATGACCGAGAGAGAGCCAGAGAGAGAGAGAGAGCGAGAGAGATACACACGACATAGTCATATGATGTTGAGTTACATAGACTTGATTTGGTTTATCAATTTCCATTTTGGTGACGAGGAAGTGGGAATGCTTTTCGACACCTGTTTCTGAAAACATAACTCAGAAAGACAACACACTCACTCTCACTCACACACACACACACACACACACACACAGATACACACACACGCACATGCACATGCACACACACACAGCTCTATCAAACTTGGATACACAAAGTAAGTTGAAATGCACTTACACACACACCATGCAATGCATGATCAAACGTGTACAACCACACACACTTTCTCTCTCCCCCCCCCCACACACACACTCAAGTTGATTGGCTCATCAATTTCAGTTAACAGACACAGAGGACCAACCAGCCTACTATCTGAATGACATATCTAGCTTGTTGACGGAGGATAGATATCTGAAACACACACACACACACATGGCGAGCTGTCACAGAAGCCTGTGGGCTGTGTGTATGTCTTGAATGCTGAAATGAATCACGTCAAAATGAAGACATGGCAGAAAACACAGGATGAGCGCCACAGAAACATCAATCAATGACATGTTTTATTTTCCTTCTGCCTCCCACACACACACACACCACAATATAATGTATATTCATACAGTACTGTATCCGCTGTACAGCACCTGGTACATAAACTTTAGTCTGAAGTAACAATATGTCACATGTGATATTTTTCCTATTGGTTACTGGACCTGCCCTACATAACCAAACAGCCTCTGGCCCAGCTTAGCTACTGTGCTGGAGCCATCCACAAGACACGTTCAAATTCTATTGCATTTCAACTAATCTAATTCAGTTGTTTTAATCCCTTGTATTGCTGCTGGGCCGTGCCACAATGAGAATAGCTTGCCGTATTATTCTAGTGAGCGGGCGGGGGGTGCTAGCTTGTTAGCACGTGCGTGTGTATGTGTGTGCATGTGTGTGTGCGTGCGTGCGCGCGTGCGTGCGTGTGTGTGTGCGCGTGTGCGTGCGTGTGAGGGAGAGCAGGCCTCTAACCGATGCACTGCAGCATTGTTTGGGGCATGTATGACTGGAGCATCAATCAGAGCTCAGATGCTGGATGATTGTCTCACCCCTGTGGGCTGCGGGACCTTTACTATATGTTAGGATGTTAGGGGGGCTCAGTGTGTCGTTGTGTGTGTGAGTGTGTGTGTGTGTATGTGTGATGTGCATTAATGTAAATCTATAATTGTAGCCCATTCGATAGCGACTGCGGTATGATTGGGATGATTAGCACCAGGGGCCGCTCCTGAAGTTACCCCCCCACCCAACATGCACAGAAAAGCATATTTGCAAAGAGCCCCGGGTCACCCGCCATAAAGAGAGGGGACTGCGTGTTAGGGCTTTGATAAGGAAGAAATATATTGGCAACGGATACACGGCCATGGGCGGGGGGGGGGCACAGTAAACACAACGTGATTAGGCTGCGCTGGCCTTTAGTGGACAGGATGCCCTCCTTCCAACATGTCTGCGCTCAATCAGCAGCGCTGGACTCCAGAGCGCACGCTGCTTTCACCAGAGGCTGCATGGTCCCGGCAGCTCCTCCCTTTTTACCTGACAGTTACTGCTGAGTCGGTTCATCCCTCGAGTAAGACGGCTAGGAAGACACTTGGAAGGGGACACAATGGAAAGCGTTTTTTTGGTCACCGATTAAAAATGGTTGGTAAAAAATAAAGAAATAAACACAATATCTGCTAGTCGGGAAGTGGAAGTGTTCACGTTGGGTGGACGTGGCGTCAGAACAAGACATCCCCCTGGACTCCTGGAACAACCGTCTCCCCCTCTGAGGCAACACACTGAGAGTCACCCGCACGCGGACACAGCGGAGACACAGACTGCTGTTCCGTGGGAACCCCGAGACGACACACTTCTGTGCGTTGCCACCCTATTAAGCCCAGTTGGTCGACGTGGTAACGGCGCGGGAGGGCAGCAGCCCTCAGCGTTCGGGGCCGGTCTGAAAGCAGCCGAGCGAATCTCTGCACGTTCAGAGGACAGACGCTGAGCAGTGCACGTCGCCTTGCACCAGACTGGAGCGAACAGCGCAATCAGGGGGGAATCCTCCACAGCTTATCTGAGGGGTGAGGAAAAGAAATGGAAGACTTAAAGCTATAGAAATGTCACCCAATGTCACAGAACCATTTAATACCTATAGTTGAGCACCGAATGATGTACGGCGATGTGCTTGTGTATGCCTCTCTCTCTCTTTCTCTCTCTCTCCCTCCCTCTCTCTCTCTCTGGAGTGGCACACTCCAGACAGAGTATGGCAGTATTCAACAGAACAACACACAGTATCAGTGGGCTTGGCTGTGGGTTGAAGTGGCGCTATGATGGACTGTGAAGGACTCTGTTGATGTCTCTGGCCCACAAGGAGGTCTCAGATCCGGGAGCCAACAGCCAAGAACCTTTGAGTCTTAAAGAGGAACTTTAAGAAAGGTCTTATCATTTTTCCTCCCATTTGAATGACCTGCCTTTTTGCTTCCCCGCTTTTTGAGAGAAAGAGATTGAAGGACAAGAAAAAACAACGGTGGGCGACAACGGCTGAGACCACAACGTCTGAAGCCACAACGTCTGAGGCCACAACGTCTGAGGCCACAACGTCTGAGGCCACAAGGTCTGAAGCCACAACGTCTGAGGCCACGAGGTCTGAGGCCATGATGTCTGAGGCCACAAGGTCTGAGGCCACAACGTCTGAGGCCACAACGTCTGAGGCCACAACGTCTGAGGCCACAAGGTCTGAGGCCATGATGTCTGAGGCCACAAGGTCTGAGGCCACAAGGTCTGAGGCCACAAGGTCTGAGGCCACAAGGTCTGAGGCCATGATGTCTGAGGCCACAAGGTCTGAGGCCATGATGTCTGAGGCCACAAGGTCTGAGGCTACAAGGTCTGAGGCCACATTATCAGAGGCCACAAGGTCAGAGGCCACGCTGGTCACCTCAGATGTACGCATCAGGAATCTCTAATGACAGCATGGGGGGGGGGGGGAAAGAGCACCTACCCGCTGCCATAGAAAACACATACAGTGCACAATGGACCATTCGTAGAAACCAAAAAGAAGAAAATACAGCATTCTATAGTGGCATGGGCTCAACAGGGACCAGAAAAGCCTACAATGTCTGAGCCATCAAAAAACTGGAAAAAAAAACACAAAAAAGTGTTGGATATGGAGTGAGGCCGGTCGCCCTGGGCGCCACGGCCTGTCCAGCGATGAGGAGGAGCAGAAGAAACAGAGAAAGCAGCAGACTGGAGAGCGAGCGGGGGGGGAGAGCGAGGGGCGCAAAGCGCTGACTGAGTCTCCGTATACGTTAAAGGTCTCCGGCGCGGAGGCGGGAGGAAGGCGAGAGGCCCATAAAGCGCTGGCTTCCTATAGGGAGCAGCGTGGCGAGGTGTCAGCAGATAGGGTGAAGCAGCCGCAGTAGAGCTGATTCTGAGAGCAGCCTTCGCGCCACCCCCCCCCAACACCCATACACACACACACCCACACACACACACACACACCCACCCCATGCCCCCCCCCCCAGCGACACCCGCCACACAGCGTCGTGGAGCGCGCCACTGTGAGCACATCAGGGTCGGAAAGCGCTGACAGCGCAGATTGTAAGTTTGCGTGAAAAGGTCACAATCCATAGCGGTGGCGAGGCCCGCGCGGCTGTAATTCCCCCCGCCAGGCATATTGAGGGGTGTCGGTGGACAGAATGATATGCATGATGAAGTACAGCAAGGACCCACCCAGAGGCACCGTGGCTTTTTAGGCCGATTCGCGAGAGTGACGGTGGGTGTGAGAGAGAGAGAGAGAGACAGAGAGAGCGAGAGAGCGAGAGCGAGAGAGATAGAGGGAGAGAGAGAGAGACGGCGGCTGTCAGAGAGAGTGAATGTGTCGATGCTCCAGCGCCTTCTGAGCAGTGTGAAGCAGAACACACAGAGAAACATTGGAAAACACAAACATAAGAAGACAAGATAGATAATATAGATAGCTATACTTTATTGATCCCAGGCTGGTAAATTACAAAAAGGCTGTATTGGGTACATTGTAGTGTACTTATATCACACCAAACTGACCAAACAGCACACATCTGTGCAGTTTGGTCTTCAATCTTGGGTTTTCGCTGTATTTCATGCAAATAAAATACAGCGTTGTAAACATGCCTGTGATCAAGGCATCGCAGTGCAGATGACTCTGAATGGCAGAAAATGAAATAAGTCAACCCAAAACTAAACGAACAACACTTTCAAGAGAGTGAGAGTGGGCTGCAGCATTCTGGCAAAAGCAGTGGCTGCACATTATGGATGCTATAGCATGAACCTCCTTTAGTGTCACACACGACCCAACTGTCGCGCAAACAAGCACCGACAGGCAGGACGGAGAGCGAAGACAAACGCAGTATGGCGGTTTGTTGTGGCCTGCGGTCTCACGGCGAGCTGGGACTCAGCGGAGCCCGGGCCGGCAGGCAATTCCTATGGACCGCATGAGTGTCAGTGTGACGCACACACGTGCATGCGTCCCCTCGTATGGATCTGCATGCCACAAATGCACAGTGGCTTCTACTGTGGTAACCCGGAGAGACGGAGAGGGAAGCAGAGCACTTGTGCTGGCCATCGGGAGCTGACACGAGGTGGGGATTGGGGTCTGGCAGCCCGGAGCACGTTGATGAGACAAGCAGAGTCAGATGGCTTGGGACAGGATATTGACGTTCACAGTGCCACGTCCATCTTTGTCGCCGGTGTTAAATGCTCAGGTCAATATTTTAGGTTTGTCGACGAGAGAAAATATGAAGGCACCCATTATGGCACCCCTTTTTATTTTTTTTCCCACTCAATAATGTTAAATATGGTGAAATGGCAGGCGAGAGAGAAGCCTCTGATTGACCAAATTGGCGCCATATCGACAGATGTAAAGTATGATGTCATGCCGCGCGACGCCCCTCCCCCTCCACCAATCAAGCCCTTTATCTCCCACAATCACCAGTTGCAGGGAGAACCAATCATCTACCAGATGGAAATGAACTTCATTATCTGTATTTATCTTGTCCCCCCCCCTTTCCCCATCCGGTTTTCTCTGTTGGCTTTGTGAGCCAAGTGGCATCCAAAAAAAATAATAAAATATGTAAGAAAAAAATTCTGTGGAAAAAAAATAATTTCAATACAAGGAGAAAGAAGGAAAAAAAAGAAATCAAGAGGAAATGTAAATGGAGTGAAAACGCTTCCCGTGGTGTCTGGGCTGTGGTGAGGCAGCCCTTTACTGGCTGCTTCAAAAGGAGAACACATTAGTGCCAGAAAGACATGAAGGATTGATTCATGGGGCATTCTGAGTACAGGAGGGCGGCACGGGCAGCGCACACGTGCACCCACGCACCAACACACTAACACACCAACACACCATCACACCAACACACCAACACACCATCACACCAACACACCAACACACCATCACAACATCACACCAACACACCAACACACTCACACACCAACACACTCACACCAACACACCAACACACCATCACACCAACACACCATCACACCAACACACTCACACACCAACACACTCATACACAAACACACCAACACACCATCACACTCACACCATCACACTCACACCATCACACTCACACACCAACACACTAACACACCAACACACCAACACACCATCACACCAACACACTCACACACCAACACACCAACACACCATCACACCAACACACTCACACACCAACACACTCATACACCAACACACTCATACACAAACACACCAACACACCATCACACTCACACACACTAACACACCAACACACCATCACACCAACACACTCACACACAAACACACCATCACACTCACACCAACACACTCATACACAAACACACCAACACACCATCACACTCATACCAACATACTTATACACAAACACACCAACACACCATCACACTCACACCAACACACTCACACACAAACACACCAACACACCATCACACTCACACCAACACACTCACACACCAACACACTCATACACAAACACACCAACACACCATCACACTCACACCAACACACTCATACACAAACACACCAACACACTAACACACCAACACACTCATACACAAACACACCAACACACCATCACACTCACACCAACACACTCACACACCAACACACTCACACACAAACACACCAACACACCATCATACTCACACACCAACACACCATCACACCCACGCACCAACATACTCATACACAAACACACCAACACACCATCACACTCACACCAACACACTCACACACCAACACACTCATACGCAAACACACCAACACACCATCATACTCACACACCAACACACCAACACACTAACACACCAACACACCATCACACTCACACCAACACACTCACACACCAAGACACTCACACACCAACACACTAATACACAAACACACTAACACACCATCACACACACACCAGCACACTCATACACAAGACCCCCTGACGTCATAATGACTATTAATCACAGAGAGCAGGTAGTAATCAAACACAGATTCAAGAGGCTTGCTTGCCTGCCATACAGCTGCACCACAGTTCAAAGTGACGGTGATCAGACAGAGAGAGAGACAGAGAGAGAGAGAGAGAGAGAGTTGAACAGGTCAAGACAAGATGAGCTGAGAGCGACTGGCTCTCCGTCTGTGCCAGGGTTCAGCCTGATGGCTTCAAAGCCAGCAGAACAAGGCACGCTTAAACCCTGACTTCAATGTCCACCTTTGTGTAACGCGCTGGCAAGCTCGTGTGTGTGTGCTGTGGACGTGCTCTCCCCCATTTGAGAACCCAGGGCAGATCATGACCACTGGGAGCGTGCGTGTGAGATTCAGCGTGTTTATCTGTCTGTCTGCCAACACCTAATTGACTGATCCCCAGTCTGTTCCCTTCTTTGTGACTGGATGGGTGCGTGTGTCTCTGTGTGTATGGCTGTGTGTGTGCAGTGTATGTGTCTCTGTGTGTATGTGCAGTGTGTCTGTCTCTGTGTGTATGGCTGTGTGTACAGTGTGTGTGTGTCTCTGTGTGTATGGGTGTGTGTGCAGTGTGTGTTTGTGTCTCTGTGTGTATGAATGTGTGTGCAGTGTGTGTGTGTGTGTCTCTGTGTATGGGTGTGTGTGCAGTGTGTGTGTGTGTGTGTGTGTGTCTGTGTGTATGTGTGTGTGTGCAGTGTGTTTGTGTCTCTGTGTGTATGAATGTGTGTGCAGTGTGTGTCTGTGTGTCTCTGTGTGTATGGGTGTGTGTGCAGTGTGTTTGTGTCTCTGTGTGTATGGGTGTGTGTGCAGTGTGTGTGTGTGTGTCTGTGTGTATGGGTGTGTGTGCAGTGTGTGTGTCACTGCGAGCCGACTGGTGGGCGGAGCGGTCAGGTTCCTGGCACACTGAGCCGTTGCCGGCCCTGATTGTGGACTAATAGCAGAAATGCAAATGAGGGGCTGATACAAATGACTGCAACATGGTTTGAATATTCATAACACCGTCATGTGTCTGTGCACACTTGAGTGTGTGTGTGTGTGTGTCTGCTTCAGCATGCAGCTGCTATGCATTGTGGGGGTCATGGATTTTAAGGGAATCTGTATCTTTTTAGGCATTCTGTGAGTGTGCGTGTGGCTGCCTCATTGTTGGATTGATTTTGCATACATTCAACCCCTGATCGGCTGTCTAAACAGACTGGGGTCACAGGGGCCACACACAACTGTGTGTGTGTGTGTGTGTGTGTGTGCGTGTTAGTGCATGTTTGTCTGCATACATGTCCCTATGTGTTTTTGTGAGACTGATGACTTTGAATGCAATTCAAATTGTTTGTATATACGTGTGTGTATATGCATATGTGTGTGTGTGTGTGTGTATATGCATGTGTGTGTGGGTGTGTGTGCGTGTCTGTGTAGATGCACTGAGTCAGAGCCATATTAGAAGAGGTTGGTGTTTCACGTTTGTCTGAATGTGTACACAAAGTAGGAAGTGACCTGCGTGTGTGTTTACGTGTGTGTGTGTGTGTGTGTGTGTGTGTGTGAGTGTGTGTGTGTGAGTGTGCGTGCGGCAGATGCACTCAGTGGCACATGGCTTTGTGGCAGCATAGGCTCTGTGTGTACGCTGTGTCTATAGCATACACACGTGTGTGCCTGTGTGTGTCTATGATTGGCCAAATAGCATCTTGAGCTTGAGTAGAACTTATGAGTCTCTGTACAGTCAGCACCTCGGAGGCTCACACACACATCTTTGTTTGGTGCGGGAGGCCCTGCTCATTTGTACTCAAAGCAGAGCACCACAGAGTGTAGACCTCACTAAAACACACACACACACACACACACACACACACACACACAAAATGGTGGACAGGTCAGAATCATTATTGGAGCATTCTGATGTGAACAGACATTTACATGATGTCCCTGTTTACTTTCATTTTTATTTCATTACATATATCTTATGAACTTATTTAAGGTAATTTAATTCACTGATTGCAGTGTGAAGTCTCAAGGTAGCAACTGCCAGCTGGCGATCCGATTCATCATGTCTATGAGTGGTACGACGCAACAGTGTGTATTTTTACCTGCACACACTAAAAAGCTAATTATGAATATTATTACAACATTTAGTGTAATCCTGAACACTCTGGGACAGTATTTTCTCCCTGAATAAACAACACCCTGAAAGGAACGTCTGCACAGCGCAGTCGAACCTGCGTCCCCAGGAGGGACCGTGGCCTCGGGTCCCGGTGAGGACTCTGAGGCGGCGTGTAAAGTGTGACCGTTAATAACGCACACAGAGCGCCGCTCCACGTGACGTCTGCAACGCTTCCGGCCAACAACAAGAGAGGCCGTGACCTTGTTGCCTTCACCCCAACGGGTCCCTCTCCTGCTTCTCAAATCTATATGTGGTGGCTGAAGGAGGACATATCAACTGACACATTAGCCTCTAACACATTAGGCAATGAACAATTCAACGTCCCTCCGCCCCCACAAAAAGCCCTCAGCCATTTTGTTTGACTATTCACACTAATTCACTGAGGTTGGGGCTGGAGGGGGCACTCACTTTTATACTTCTGTTGAGGAGAGGCAGTTAGCCATACGCAGGTCAAAATTAAGGGGGGAAAAAAAACAATCTAGTCCTACCATTTGTCTGCGTCCACCGTGTACAGTCCCACATGCGAGCCGCGGGCACAGTTCACGGCGCCGTGGCTGACAAAGGTTGTTGGACTTGCGGTGCGCTACGCCGGGCGGCATAAACAAACCGCTGTCCTAGGAGAGCGCCTGGTGGCACGCCATCTCCTGGCACGCAGGGCGCTCTTTACAAGGGCATGAAGTCATCGGCCTCCATTGTTATCTAATGGTCGGCGCGGGGGGCCGGAGAGTAGCCTGAAAGGGCCCCTCCTGGCGCTGGGAGCCGGGGCCACGGGAACCTGGAGGTCATGGAGGCCCTGGGGGTCATGGGGGTCATGGGGGTCATGGGGGTCATTGTGTTAGCAGGTACAGCAGAACGCCGCCACAGGCACTGAGGACAACTGAGACACACGCCAGGGGAAATATTTACACATGCACATGTAGATACATGTATAATGATTCACTATATATATATATCTGTATGTTTTCCTATTTCAACGACAGTACAAAAACGAAATCCATATAGAGGAAACAAGACAAAAAACGACCATATTTTCACCCACCATGTCTTCAATCACAATGGCTATTGAACAGCTGAAAGATCGTCCCGTTCCTCAAATTAAAGTGGCATATCTTGGAGATCTCCATGTAAATAAACGTCTGTGAAGCCACTATCCATGGGCGAGTCAGGTTTGTCAACACTAACAACAGTGTATTTGTGTTTCATGCATGAGACAGGGGTCGGCCCGTAGGAGGCGGTTGCCCTTGACAACCCCCCTGGAGCCCACGCTGGATGCGGCAGGAGGACATCCTGTATCCCGTACTGTACTGACTCAGAGACACTCCCCAAGCTCTAGGTGGCTTGATGTCACTACATGTGTTGTCTTGGTGAAGCCCGGCTCCAAACAATCTGATTAACATCCATAGAACACACACGCACAGACACACACACACACACACACTCCCCCAGCATCAGAGTGCAGTAGCTGGAACAAACTAAATGCCATCATGCACCCGAAGGCCTACATTTATTTACAGGCACACAGGCATCGCCAGTGTGCACTGTGCACCGTGCGCGCATGCACAAACGCACACACACACACACACACACACACACACACTTAATGTGATTAAACAAATAATTCGTAGTCGCATACACAAGCTTACACACATGCAGAGCAAAAGATATGCATTTATAACAAGCGCACATGCGAGCGCCAGCACACACACACACACACACACACACAAAGACACACACACACACACACACACACACACACACACACACAAAGACATACTCTCACAGCAGGGCTGCAGGGACACTGACTTCATCTGTGGAAGCTGCGGTTCCTGGAAGAAGCTAGACCCACAGAGCAGGGTTCCCACGTTAGAACCGAGAGAGTCTGCTCTCCTCAAGTCTCTCAGCCACCTCGTACCTTCACACTCGCCCATCACTTCACGTGGCTGCGTCCCACACCTCCGATTTCAACTTTTGTAACACAAAACACAAAGGGAAAGGCAGCGCACTTTGCAAAGAGCGCAGTGAACTGCACTTCCTCTGCGTGGCAGTGCGGCGGAGAGGCAGCCTTTACAATGCAAGTTGATAAGGACGGAAACGCTTGGTAAAGTCCTACCGCTTTTTTTTTCTTTTTACGAGAAGGTCATGTCATACCTCCGTTTTACTATAGGGTAAAGACAGACAATTTGGCAGCATATGGCTTTAAGTGAAGGATTACACTGCCTTTGAAAATCTTTGTGTGTGTGTGTGTGTGTGTGTGTGTGTGTGTATGTGCATATGTCTGTTCCAGAAGAAGTACAGAGAGAAAGAGAGAGAGAGAGAGAGAGAGAGACATAGAGAGAGAGAGAGAGAGAGAGAGAGAGAGAGAGAGAGAGAGAGAGAGAGAGAGAGCTGTAGACAGAAGGAGCCTGGTTACGGACCACACACAGACATCTTGCTGTATGGAGGTCAACGTACATCATCAGTAACCCGCGTTAACCTGGACTCCCAGCTTGTTTTAAATTCCCTCTCATCTTCTGGCTCACCTTCTCTCTCCTCCTGCTTGTTGTGTTGTTCAGAGCGCGTTGCCTCAGGTCCTCACACTCTGGCACGTACCAGCACTGCAGAAAGGCTTTGTGTTGCCGGCCAGATGTGGTGCTTTAGCTCCCGTCAGGAATTCTTCCTCAGGTACAATCTTGTAACCACAGGCCGGCGGTTAACCTGCTGCACCCAGAAGAACCTGATTCACTGTCAAGTCACGTGGAAGAAGAACCTCAGAAAGATAACTAAACAGTACTAAGACCCAGTGAAATAGTGAAAGACTTCGGAGCGCGTCTCCTACCATGGTGGTCAACCAGGCCTCACACCAGCTAACAGACAGGTGACCCTGATGAGACCAACTCACTGCACTCACTGGACTCACTGCACTCACTGCACTCACTGCACTTACTGGACTCACTGGACTCACTGCACTCACTGCACTCACTGCACTTACTGGACTCACTGGACTCACTGCAATCACTAGTCTCACTGGCTGCGTGCACTGCTTTGATTCACGGACAACAAAGTTGTAACAAGCATGCGTCCGTCTGTGAAGAGCCAGCTTTTACATTCATGATCGGAACTAAAATCCCAGTGGATTAATCTTTCTTACTGGCCCCTCGTCCACCTCTCTCTCTCTCTCTCTCTCTCTCTCTCTCTCTCTCTCTCTCTCTCTCTCTCTCTCTCTCTCTCTCTCTCT
>JAOPUI010000008.1:13405123-13415372 GCA_027123135.1 Urophycis floridana | reverse complement strand
CTCTCTCTCTCTCTCTCTCTCTCTCTCTCTCTCTCTCTCTCTCTCTCTCTCTCTCTCTCTCTCTCTCTCTCATTTGACCTGTCCGCCATGCCATACGTTAGCTGTGCCTATAACAGCCTTATTCCACCTAATAGGATTTCCTCCATACATCATTACATAAAGACTGTACTTCATAATGTGAATTTAATTGATGAGAGATCAGAGAGAACGGTGCGGGGAGAGAGAACAAAAAAAAAGTCAGTGTTGGTGGAATGGAGTTTAAATGAACCGCTTTAATAAAACAATTATTTCACCAGATGTAGGAATTATATATGGCAAGGAACAATTTGGTCCTTCTGACAGGAGGAAATTGGATATTATGCCACTCAGAGCCGCGCCTGCTTTAATCCACCGTGGCTGTCAGTGTGTCGGCGCTGAACGACACCACCGTTTGGATTGTCTCGTGACATGGCTAGCATTGAGACTGACACACATGTTATACAATATAGATCGGCTACGGCCATTTGAAAAGGCCATCATCAATTGGTTATGACCACATGATAATACGCTGCACAATCGCACATATACAAAGCTAGCGCAGAGGAACCCGGGTTCTGAATGTTTAACCCACTGTGGACCATCGTAAATATGGGCAGTGCTGCATGATGCCAAAGCATATTCAGTACGCCACAACATTAATGGAATAATAAAGCATTTTCTCTTTGGTTTTTTACATTTGGAGAGACGTACCAAAGAGCCATTTGTGTAATTCATTAATGGCGCGTAATTTGGATGTATTATCCCGAATGCCATTACATACAGCAGTTAAACTCCAGGAGGGAATGAAAAAGTAACATCACATCACCTTCAAGTATTTCCCAAATGGGCCAAAGACAATTATCCAGCTTTGGCTGAACAATCCATTCTCTTCTCTTCTATTATTAACGTCATCACAGCCGTGGCTGGTTTAGCTGTAGGCCATTCCCGGGGCCTGCCGATCAGCGTGGTGTTAATATACCACACGTGCGGAGCGCCTCTCTGCATGGCTGTGTACCCACACGGCGGGAGCCCGGAGCAGCCATCGACCACGCTGCGACTCGCACCAGCGTGGAATCTACGGAGGCTGATTATGAATACATGAGCCGTGGCGAGGAGTTTAGCTGCGTCGGCGTACGCGCCTTGACCTCGGTGCCAGCCTGCGAGGACGTCCGCCCCCCCCCGGCCGCTAGATGGACATCCTCCAAACAAGAAACAGTCCCTCCAACATGGCTGCTCGGAGCTACCGTTGGACGCAGCAAACCAATGACGGACGACCCACTAGCCGTAGCTTAGCTGTTGTTGGGAGTTTGTTGCCACGGTTCCTACTGGTCAACTGCCTGTTTTGGCTGATGTTGTTTTTTTTAACCATTGCTAATTGTGTTAAATTTGGCCATGTGCTTCCATTTACCTTGATTTAAGTTTGGTAATTTCCATATGCAGCTTTTAGGGCTGAGTGGCCTTGTAATTGATGCACGGTTTGTCTGCTGTCTTTGTTAAGATAGAGAGAGCTAGGCTTAGCTAATGCTTCTGTTGTTATAAGGAAGACTAGCTATTAGGAAGACCTTTTTTTATGTGCAATGTGTTCATTCTATTTTAGAAATAAACAAAGGAAAATATGACCTATAATATAAAAGATAGTTAGATAGTATAACATAAAGTAAAACTAACTACTACTCTTCCAAACAATCAAACAGCCAAACCAGCTGTTGAAGTTCCGGCGACAGAACAAGTGAAAGAGCAGTTGAGGAAACATGTTGTGTTCAAAACTAAAGTCTGTTCACCTGATAAGGCAGCCCTGAGGCATTTGACCCCTGTGACCTTTGCAGCTGTCTTGGCATACAGCCGTTTGGAGAAGAAAAAAAGTGAATTTACATTCCAGCCTGTGCCTGTGCATATGTGTGTGTGTGTGTGTGTGTGTGTGTGTGTGTGTGTGTGTGTGTGTGTGCGTCTTTATGGAGCCAGGTATCCTTCAGAGCAAACAATGACTTATATCGAGACAGACTGGCGGCAATTGATACCGCCTCTCTGTGTGTTCTCACCTGACGGCTCTATGTTTCTGTTGTCAGTCGAACGCACGCCTCATCACAAACAGCTCTGACCCGAGTCAAGTCAGGTTGGTTTTGTTATGCAGACCAAACTGTGGAAGAACGCCCCTCCCTCCCTCCCCAGTAGCACACACCAGCGACCGCAGAGGAAGAACCGCCAAATAGCCCTCCTTCTCCCGGTCTAGTTGAGGTTGCCAAGGTTTCTGCGGCCGTCGAAACGCTCGGTGAACTTCAGGGTGTCCTTTCCAGGCTGCCGTGTTGTTAGGGTGTCCAACACGGCGGCGCCTGTGTACACAACACAGGGTGAATCAGCAAACAGTGCTCAGTGACTCAGAGCTGTCAAACCCGCACGCAACACCCACTTAAAAAAAAAAAAAAAAAAAAAAAAGAAAAACCCAAAACACTCCTGGCTTGGTCTGGGCTTCAAATCACGCAAACAAACGAGAGGCAAACAGATGACGGCGTGCACGGCCTGGAGCGCAGAGCGGGCCGACACGACGACGGCAACCTTCGCCCGCGAGGGCTTCTCAGTCAGGGTTTTGTTTTGATGAGTCACCACACCCATGTTAAGTACAGCCCGTACCCAGACAGGCGCTGGGGACGGGCGGCTGCAGGAGGCCTGGCGTGTAGGTTGCTGTCCCCGCGCCGAGGCATCATCACGCTCAGCAACACTCTGACAGGCAGCACGCGGGCCCCGTGCAGCGCCACCCAGGCGTTAGCGGCGGTTATGGATATGAATTTGGATATGAATAGGATAACGCAGACACGCCAGGGGAAAAAGAGAAAAGCCAGGTGCGAATGCCCCCCGAGGTGCACTTGTGATCGGATCTGTCAAACAACATCAGGAGACGGTCTGGGGTGCTGTTACCGCATCGCAAGCACAAGAGTGAACGCAACGGACCTCCCAAGACGCGTAGGGAGACTTCTATTCACATCCCAAGGGGCGGGAAATGGACTTCGGAAATCAAACCAAAGAGAGCTGTTGAAAATGTTCACATATCTACATACACACCCACACAGTGTGCCTTCTGCCGCCCCTGTCTCCCTGAACTCCTTAATAGAGACAGACAGGCAGAGAGGCAGGCAGACAACGCTGCTGGCTTGTCCAGTGTGTGTGTGTGTGTGTGTGTGTGTGTGCGTGGGTGTGTGTGTGTGTGTGTGTGTGTGTGTGTGTGTGTGCGTGTGCGTGGGTGTGTGTGTGCGTGTGCGTGGGTGTGTGCGTGTGTGTGTGTGTGTGTGTGTGCGTGTGTGTGTGTGTGCGTGTGTGTGTGTGCGTGTGTGTGTGTGTGCGTGGATATTGATTTCACATATGGACAGAGAGTGTGTGGGACTGAGGAGCTGAGGAGTGTGTAACTAAAGCCAGCAACTCATGACCACCCTCAGGGTTGCCAAGAAGTTTAAGTAAACAAGATCTAATGTGAGATAACTCGCTGTGTGTGAGCGAGTGAGCGAAGAAGGGAAAAAAGAGCAAAACACACACACACACACACACACACACACACACACACACAGCAGGTGTGTGTGTGTGTGTGTGTGGTGGGAGGGGGGAACTGCCATACAATAGCACTGCATCAGCGTCCACTTCAGAAGAGAGTAATTGAAACCTCTGCTTCGTCGTCACATGACACAACCCAAGAGATGTCCAATAGCCACGTAACAAGAAGTACAAAAACTAGTGTGGACACACATCTAACTACACTGACAGATGGGGAATCATGAAATAATCACAGGATTGTCTTCAATTCAATGCCTGTAATAACTTTGTAGCACTAAACCATAGCAGAGGATTTAACCCACCAACACACACACACACACATACACACACACACACACACCAAATACACGCTAAAAATCAACAACACACCTCAATGTATATTTGACTTGGATTCATGGTCGTGTTGAATAAATGAATGAAGTCTCGCTCCAGTTCACGCGTGACCTTCCCTTTTGGGTGTGACCTGCTGAGCTATGGGCCACAACACGCGGTGCTGTCAGAAAACATCCGCCGTGCTACAGTGTTGCGTGGCGCGGCCAGAGCCAGGCCAAGCGTGTGATTGGATGAAAGGGTCGTGACCTCAAGATTGCATATAAATGCAGAAAAGCTTGCACATCGGCCACGCCCTGAGTGTTGACCTCAATGTGGGCATGCTACCTCCACGGTGTTGAATCCCCACAGAGAGTTAAAGCTGCTTACAAACAGCAGCTTTTGATGGCCGTTTTGGTCGTAAACTAACTTTGCCTTTGTTTAGTTTGCGCTGACCTGAATGGCAGAGGGATCTCTGAATGCCTGTATGGATGTTTAATCCAAGATGATGATTAAACTGTGATTTTGTGTTTACGCAGTAACATCATCTGGATCTGCAATCCCGAGGCATTTTCGACCATATACTTGTTACATAACTGGTACAAATGTTTTGCACACGCGCACACACACACACACACACACACATGCGCGCACACACACACAGACACATTTTTTTTAAAACATAATCGTATCACAAAAAAGCTGGGGGCCAATCCTCTCAACATCACACACCGGCCTGATATAATTTCAAAGATAACGCAGTATAATGTAGCATCAAAAATAATATATATCATGCCATTCATTCAACAATCCCTTTCGCATGTATCACAAGCCATGGGTTCCATGATGGATTATTTTCAATCAACTCAAAGTATAATCTGACAACATATTTCATCAGGATGAGGATTGAGTGCCAGGAGATCCACTCGTGTTTAATCCAGATGAATAATCAATTGGACACTACATGAGGTTTTGTGCTGCATGTGACAGGCAGGCAACAAAGGATTCAGTCCACCTGTTAAAATGTGACGATGCAACATTGGAAGGCAGCCCGGCTTGGCTCGGAAAAGCACGAGAGTTTACAGCAACAGAAAGTCTTGCAGAGAGACAGAGCACGATAGATAATGGACACAGAGTAGAATAGAAACATAACTGAATCCAACACTATGGACATGTTGCAAAGATGGCGGGGCACCAGGACCATCTTGATGTTGCACCCACACCCCACACAGTGTCAGGGAGGCCCTGTGCCCGTCTCACCTGTCCTTCAGGAAGTCCACCACCGCCCTGAAGTCGTCTGCACAGTACTCCCTCTTCATGTCCATCAGCACGCTGTCTGACGCCGACTGGACTGGCACGTGCAGGAAGGCGTAGACCCGCGGGTGGTTCAGCACCTTCGCCATCTCCTGCACCGAGAACACAGAAATGGTCAACTGTGTGAGTGAGTGAGTGAGACAAAGAGAGAGACAGAGAGACAGAGACAGAGACAGAGAGAGAGAGAGAGAGAGAGAGAATGCATGTCCGTAGAGTAATGAAACTGAAGTTCAAGCAGTCTTGTCCAACATGCATTGTACATGTTTATGAATGCAAGTCTATGATGGGATTGTGATACAATCCCTTCACATACACTGGAAGACCATTCGGCGGCCAAGCTAATAAAATAAAGCACACACAAAGTTAACTATTTAAATTATTCAAGGAAAATTAAAGAGCTGATAAAAAGGACCCATTAAACATTGAAGAACAAAAACAACAGTAACCAAGGACCCACCAGATGTTGTGACGCCCTCAAGAGAGAGACAAACAGATACATATTAGAAATAAAAACTATCCCCTTGATAAAAGGGGAGAACAAACGGCAACAGAAAAGGCTCGTTTTACGCACAAAACCATTTGAAATATTTAACGCTGCAACTCTTTGTCCCTGTTGATCAATGACAAAAAGTGAATCTGCCTCTCCTGGTATCGTCCTATAAAGTATTCGGAGCACTTTAAAGTCCGTTTAAAAAAAATAAATAAACCCAAGAAAAGAAAATCTCATCCCATCAAATCAGAGGTCCCAGTTTGGATGACATTTGAAATTCATGGATTCTCCACCCAGGAGACCGCGTTAGGCATGGGGCATAGAAATGAGATTCATAGTGTTGGCGTTGTGGTCGTTGCCATTCACGGATAGATGTACCCCAGAGAATCCCCCCCCACGCACCCCATGACACCTGGGGACACGCGTACAGCTGTTGGGAGGAGATGGACACATCTGGGTGGACGGACGGACCCCTCTCCCCTGGCTCCCTTTCATCTTGTGCTGGCGTCTCTCTCTCTCTCAGTGTACTCCTGTACACTCCGTCCTACCCATGCTCTCGTAAACCAGCCTCGTTTCCTCCTTTATAATCTCAGCTGTACAACCTCTCTGGAGCTCTCCCCTCATCCAGCTCTAATTCAAGGTAGCAAGTGGATTGCGTTGTCGTGGCGACATTTGTGATGCATCGCAATCGCGGGACAGAAAGAGAGGGCGAGGGTTTATCGAGGCGTACGGCGAGCCAGAGCGACAGAGAAACAGAGAGGATGAGAGGACAGCTTTCTGAGACTGTCTGGTAACCCTGCAGGCTCCAATAGGGTTCACACTGCGCAATGAATTATCCCAACGTCAACCAAACAGACAGACACAGTAATCCTTTTCCCACCCATTCTTGAGAATACACAAACATTGTGGACGAGAAGGTTCTTTCGTCAAACCCGTTTGGGAGCGAAGCTCGAGTTCCGTCCTAAAAGAGGTAACACTTGCACCACATTGCTGGGGCAGGGAGACGTGCCTGTATTCTGGTACACGCACGTGACTGCAACACTTCCAACGCTGGTAGCTGTTTATTCTATTCTGGTTTTGAAGGAGGAATTCACTACTACTCTGCTATCTTTATAACCGTACTTAAACCCAAAGTAAATGTTAAATCCCTACCCACAAACCGGCTCACTAATTCATGCCGTATCACGGTACTTACACCTGGTGCTTATACATGCTTTTAAAAGTACACGTATGTCTCGGCTTCAAAATGAATTACCGATCTGTAAGTGCAAGCCTGTTTGGGAGATTTGCATGGCTGACAGACTGCCGGATGGACATAGACACCAGCAGTTCACCACAGCATCAAGGTGCCCCACAGGCATGGAACGCCCCCATACCAACATTATATAATGCATACATACAAATAGCATATGGGAAAAAAAAAAAGAGTGCACCACCACACAACTGACAGGACGCTGGACTAGGCTAGGCTAGGCTGGACGAGGCTGGGCTGTGCTGGGCACAGGTCGATCCTGACCGATCCAAGCCTGGGCCGATGGTTTAATGGCTTGAGCCGGTCACGCAAAGGTCCTCCAACTACTCCACCAGTCTGTACACCGTGCGGCCGGAGCTCACGCCCTGTCATGTCCACATCCAGCTCACTCACTCAGGGGCCTGTCTACACAGACAAGTGTCAGGCTCTCAAGCCCACTTTCTCAAGACAATGAGTGTCTGTATGTCTGTTAGTGAAGGGTCTAGCGCCCCAGAGCTAGTTGACAAAAAAAAATCACTTGTTGGGTGTTTTCTTTCAACAAATAGTCAAAGAGAACCATTAATTGAAAGGGGTTTTTCGGCGGTTTAAAAGTGTGGCTAGTCAAGTCATGTTCAAACAGATGTTGGTGCAAGCTCATCAGTAAACAGAGAAAGGTAAATAGATTACTCACATAACTGCTGGGCCCCCTATGGCTCTTTACCATTTAAAACAATTAACAAGCAACGGTTAGATTATCAAACAAAGGCAAGGCTAACCCTTTGTCGGGGAGGAGCTAAGGAGCTAAGGAGCTAATCAAACCAACCAACCTCTGTCTGAGGGTGGCTGGTTCAATTCCTTACCTGTATTCCTCTGCCACCTGAGCTACATGGTGACCACATTGCAACCCCTAACTAGCCAGTCAGACAGCTGGCAGCTACAACTTTGCATTGTTCAAAATTGTCGAGGGCACCATTATTGTGTCCACCGGTGTTGGAAGTTAATACACATCATCTGTCTCCTGAGAGAAAACTTGTCTCACATGTCTTGGTCCAACATCTGCCATGTCTTGTTCCTATATCTCACAGGTCTTGTTCCTAAATCTACCAGGTCTTGCCCCTACATCTACCAGGTCTTGTTCCTATATCTACCCGGTCTTGTTCCTACATCTCACCGGTCTTGTTCCTACATCTCACAGGTCTTGTTCCTACATCTCATAGGTCTTGTTCCTACAGCTCACAGGTCTTGTTCCTACATCTCACAGGTCTTGTTCCTACATCTCACAGGTCTTGTTCCTGATTTTCTGTATTTGGTTGTGTCACAGAGAAAGGCCACCTAAGGTTATTTGAGCCCAGCAGCCATGTTTTTTATCTCCCTAATAGATGGAACTTGTGGTGGTTAGCATGCACACGCACACACATGCACACATGCGCACACGCACGCACATACACACACACTTTAAAACTGCTAAAATGAATTCATTTTATACACAGATAACATATTATTCTCAATGAGAGTGCATTAATAAAATGACCTGGGGGATGAGCAGATTAAACGAGAGAAAGGGAGGGAGAGAGAGAGAGAAATAGAGAGACAGACGGAGAGAGAGATGGAGGGGGAAGAGACGGGGAGACTACAGATGTCAGATTTATTCTGTTAGCGATCATCAAACGTCTATCATTGCCATGCTAATCACCACTAAGGGGGGGGAGATGGAAAGAAAAATTGGAAGAAATGATTTAATGATTTCCTGGAAGAATATGCTGATTGCAGGCCGTCTTCTCAATTAAAATCTATTGTAGGGTACTTCCTCAAGTTCATTTAAATTCACACTCTCTCTCTCTCTCTCCCTCATTGAAACATGCACATACGCGTACACACACAAGCGCACATGCACGTGCACACACACACACCCACGTGCAGAATCACAAACACACATCACATTGAGCTCCATTAGAGCACTGCAGGGGGCTGACCACTGGAAGCTCCAAATTAGGAGAATTAATTTGGTTGGCGAATAGAGCATGATTGGTAAAATATATGACATTCTGTATGAGCGTGTGCATGTGAGTGAGGGCGAGTGTGTGAGTGAGTGAGTGCCAGTATGTGCGTGTCTCGCTTCTGTGCATGTGTGACTGTAGTCGTCTCCATGTATCCCCAACACACGCCACGATACGGGAAGATACAGCCCTGGGACATCTTGTTCATGGGGATTATGAACCCGAGATGGCGGGAGCCAGAAAAATAACACCCAGAAGTATTAGCAGGTTAGACAGACATAATAACAACAGAATACGGCATGACATGCTTATTTGATACTTTGACAGACCCCCTAAATCCTCCAGGCCAATATGAGGCCGACACAACAGAGGTGGTACTGGAGGGAGCGCTGTGACAACACACAGTTCCCCTGGAGGGAGGCGCTCCATGAGATCATGCCTGACGGCGAGCGCTCGTGACACACGACCGACCCTGAAGACGGGGACGGCGTGCGGCCACACGCAGCCGGAGACACGTGACCTCGGGGGAATTCACCACGTCATTCAAACACGCCGCTGTTCACGAGCTCATCTCCCACGTCATCTCCATCCGGGTCATCAGCGCCGGCCCGTCATGGGGGTGCAGGGGCGCCGCGGCGCAGAGCCCGCCCTCTTAATGTGCGCCGGTACAGCGGGGGCAATTAAAGGCACGCTATAACGTTTGGCCCTCGTCTCATTAGATGCCCTGACACTGATATCCCCCCAAAGACCGCAATCAGGCGTCTGATAGCTTGCATTTCACAATGTGTGTGTGCGTGTGCGTGTGTGTCTGTGTCTGTGTGTGCATGCGTGCGTGTGTCTGTGTGTGCGTGCGTGCGTGTGTGTGCCTACGTGCGTGCGTGTGTGCGTGTGCATGCGTGCGTGCGTGCGTACATGTGTGTGTGTGTGTGTGTGTGTGGCGGAGGGAGCGTGGTTTTAAACAGATGGCCCTGTTAGTTTGAGTGGTGGGGCACCAGCGGCGGCCGCGGGGGGATTCATCCATGGGTGGAAGGACGCCCTTTCCCTCACAAAGGGCCATCTATCATGCATGCCTGTCAGAGTGCACCGCCGCCTCTAATCACCCCGCACCGACACCCACCACTCAGGACCCGGAACCAATCCCCCCCCCCCCCCCCGTCACGGGCCCCGCTGGACGGGCCGGTCCTGGCCGGGACCACCGGCACCCTGGGAGAACAACCAGGGAGACACTACAAGAGGGGTCGAGGTCTCACTCTGTCTCTGTCTGCCGCCGGGCGGGGGCGGGGGCGCGGGGGGGGGGGGGGGGGGGGGGGGGGGGGGGGGGGGGGGGGGGGGGGGGGGGGGGGGGGGGGG
>JAOPUI010000008.1:13275721-13288562 GCA_027123135.1 Urophycis floridana | reverse complement strand
GTAGGGGGATGGGGGGGGTGGGGACCGTGGTGCTGATGTGACAGCGGCAGGATTCGAGGGGGGGAGATGGGGATCTCTGGCTGGGAGAAACATGACTTCAAAGCAGCCGGGATCAATGACGCTGTTTGCCTATTGATCTCTCTCTCCCTCTCCCTCTCTCTCTCTTTGGCTCGCCCGCTCTCTCTCCAAGGAGAGGGATGCTTCAATCAAATCGAGAGAGAGGGAGAGAGGCAGGGAGAGAGGGAGAGAGAGAGAGAGAGAGAGAGAGAGAGAGAGAGAGAGAAAGAGAGGCAGAGAGAGAGAGGGCAAAGGGAAGAGAGAGAGAGAGGGCAAAGGGAAGAGAGAGAGAGACAGAGGGAGAGAGAGAGAGAGAGAGAGAGAGAGAGCAGGAGGATGAGAGCAAATGACAGAGGAAGAGTGAAAGAGCAAGACATGAAGAAAGAGAAATAGAGCTGGGGGCTCAGAACTAGACAGACAGAGAGTGAGAGACCAGGAGAAAAATATATATACAGAGAGAGAGAGAGAGAGAGAGAGAGAGAGACACAGAGAGAGAGAGACACACGCAGAGAGAGACAGAGAGGGAGAGGGAGAGAGAGAGAGAAAGTGAGACAGAGTGGTGCAGAAAGGTCCGCCCTTTTAGGACGACCGTTGTGTTGTGGGAGGCAGGTTCTGTCCCCCGTGGTCGTCTGCCATGAAAGACACGACTCAGAGGAGGAGGGGGGGGGGGGAGTGGGGGGAGAAGGGGCCGGTGCCCCCTTCAACTATTCTGCCTCCACCCATCCAAACACGGAGCAGAGGCTAATCGCTGTGCACGGAGGCCATGTAAGGCCAATCAAGCAGCCATTCAGGGAAGTATCCGTGTGTGTGCGCGCGTGTGTGTGTGTGTGTATGTGTGTGTGTGTGTGTGTGTGTGTGTCTGTGTGTGTGTGTGTGTATGTATGTGTGTTCATGTGTGAGTGGTGTGAGTGAGAGAGAGCAAAAAGAGTCAGCATCCTTCCACAGCGTTAAACTCATTGGAGAAAAAACCCTTGGAGGACCCTTCAGCTGAAGAGCTTCTCTCGCTCTCTCTCTCTCTCTTGTGCAGGCTTACACAAAAAAAAGTACGAGCGTGAGCATGTGCACACACACACAAGTACACGCACACATGTACGTGCGCGCATGTACACACACAGACACACACACGCACACACAGACTCGTTATTGTCGTTCATGTCAAACCTTCAATTACATTGTTTTGAATATACAAAGTAGTTTGACCACAATGCAAATGCTCTAACGTACAAAGGAGCCCTGTTTTGTGAGTTTCTCTCAGTGGTGGTAGAGTGAGGAGCTGTAGAGCAAGGCCCCTCCTATTAGTACTGGCATCTGACACCAGGAAACACCACACACACACACGCACACGCACACACACATGCACACTTACAAACACACACACAGACACACAGAGGCACACACACACACGCGCACGCGTGCACGCACGCACACACACACACAGACACACACACAAACACAAACACGCACACACATACGCATGCACACACACAAACACACACAGATACAACATGCCACACATGCATGTTCCCGTTGGCACAACAAACAAACATGCACACATGGTGCATCGACGCTGTAGCATCAGTGGGCTATTTAACATCTACAGTATATGGCATGTTGTAGCAACACAATGCCACGCATTAGCTAAAATGACACAACACAAGTGTACACACACACACACACACACACATACACACACAGGCGCACACACACACACACACACCTCCGGAAAGCACGGGCAGTAGAAGCGGCAGCGATTAGGCGAACACAGACATCGCCTCCCATCGATTCCACAGGCGACTTTAGATTCCAGTTAAACAACAAGCAGCCGATCAATCCCAGGCTGTCTCACCCACTCTCACTGAGCACTAATTGTGGAGGAGGGGGGGGGCAGAATTACAAGATGTATGAGCGGGAGTTAGAGAGAGAAAGAGAGAGGTGCAAGACAGCGAGAGAGAGAGAGCAAACGACAGAGATCGAGAGAGGTGGAGAGAGAGTGAGAGAGCTAGACAGGAAGAGCTAGAGAGAGAGAGAGAGAGAGAGAGAGAGAGAGAGAGAGAGAGAGAGAGAGCGAGAGAGTGAGAGAGCGAGAGAGAGAGAGAGCAAGAGAGAGCAAGAGAGAGCGAGAGAGAGCAAGAGAGAGCGAGAGAGAGTGAGAGAGAGTGAGAGAGCGAGCGAGAGAGGAGCGCAAGTTTCAATTGGCTATATCATGGCGGCGTGTAACGTTGCGTAGCACTCGGGCAGCCAATCACAGCGGCCGCTACCAGCCTCCGTTTTATGAATGAGGAGAGCGTGTACGGGAGGTGCGCTCCCATCCGGAGCGGCAGAGCGGTGATGTAATGCACATTAACGTGGAGCGGCGGCGGCGTGGCCACGCCAGCGAGCTCGCGCTGCAGTAAACGGCCGATGATGAGCCGTTGGTTCCTACAGCGCCCCATCGCCTTCGCAATACGGCACCGCAGCAGAGACACGCAGCTCTAAAAACACTCTCTGGCGGTGGAGGTGTTGTGGTCATTAAACACGCATTATTTTCCTCACTTCACACCACGCCGCTTGACATCATTCTCTGAAGGGGTTTTCTTTTCCCTTATGGATATTTTAAGAAGTCCAGCTGGGCTTCAGCACATTACGTGGCGTTCTGAAGCGAGCCGCGGCTGAAATACTCAGCAATCAGAGAGGCTTCTGCGGCAGTGGGGAGCCCAGGGCTCCGGCGAGTCCCTATCCAGGCACTATTTAACTATACACAAATACAACGTTGGACTGGCTTTGTGTGCACGTCTTCCTGTCTCTCCAGGCACACCTTCTCCTATCCAAAACAACACCTGCTGACTCAGAGTTTTACATCACACTGAAAACAGCACACACCCTCTTTATTGAAAAAAACTAAACATATCCTGTAACCGCCAGTGTACCTACCAGGAACTGAGAGCCCCTCATTTGGCTGATAATATGTACAATATGTAAAATCATAACTGACATAGGGGGTGTGCGTGTGTGAGGCGGTGAAAAGGGTCAGCCTAAAAACCAATAAGAACTTCCTGGTGTGACTTTTCATGATAGGTGTGCGTGTGTGCGTGCATGTATGCGTGTGCGAGTGTGTGTGTGTGTGTGTGTGTGTGTGTGCGGCTACACGTGCATGTGCTGCTGTATCTGTGTCTCTTTGTTTGGGTATGCGAGCAGGATTGTAGATGAGTGGCTTCCTACAAAGTCCCTGTTTGGCACATATTCAGTACCGTGGGTTGGCATGCCGTGGGTAAACAGTGCCATCTATAGCCAGGAAGAAGTACAGCAGGTAGCCAGGTAGAAAAACAGGCCGCCAGAGTTAACAAAGAGGACATGAACACACTAGCCAGTACAAGAAGCACAAGACCCAAACACACAACGGGTGTGTTTGGGTCACAAATGACATTGCCAGTTGCAATGTAACAAAACACAAAACACAAAACAGCTCTCACAAGATTGACTAAGACTGCCTGATGCCTTTAATAATATAGTAATGAGAGTAGAATAAAACACAGCAAAACTAGTATTATCATCAAGCTATAACGAGCAGGCATGTTGATTCTTTGACCCAAGTTAACTTGACTTCAGAGTAATGGATGGACTATTATTTGTCATGCGTCCACCAAAGCTACCATTCAGCTCTGCTACATTCTGAGCTCTGTAGTATGAAACATCCCGCCCAGCCGCATTCATGATTTCTACAGCCGTGTGGATTTATGGGGCAACACTGCCGCCTACGTGCTAGTGTGAGTACTGCTACTACGACTCACACGGGGTGATGTCATAGTTTAAGAAAGAAAGTGTCTGAAGGTTTGAATGTGTGTGTGTGTGTGTGTGTGGGGTTGGGGACGGGGGGGGGGCGTACAGGGTGGTGAGAATGGCAGACGAGATGAAAAAAAGAGGGGTATGAGGTAAGGCAGAGACAGGGGCAAAGAGGGAGAGAGAGAGACAGGGAGAGGGAGAGCAAAAAAGGTGATGTCATTTCACTGGAGCATATGGGCTGGCAACAAGCACCATCTTTGTCTCAACACTTTCATTACACTATGCTGACAATGATGCAATTAAGATGAACAGCAGGCTATAGGATGTGGTGGCGGTCAGCCAAACAAATCATTCGCCCGTCGCCTGCCTTCCATTCTCTCCATCCACAAAGCGGGACTCCTAAGTGTTTGGCTGGGGACACCGGTTGACCATCACAGGGTCTTGATACCGACACAGCGACCGCCTGGCCGTCCGCCCCACCGGCATCCCAACCCTGGGTCTGCTGGGGGCGAGTGGGCCCCCCCACACACACACACACGGCCCACTTCACACGGAGGCTGGTCAGAGAGAGAGCCACCCAGGCCGGGTCCAGGGCTACTTCTGTCTCTCCATCTGGGTTCCATGGGGGCCACAGCACACCCTAAAGGGCCACTCAGTGGAAATGGCGGCCGTATTCTCTGAGCCCACCACTACGCAGAGCACAGCAGGGATATAAGATGAGGTGCCTTGGTTTGAATAGCCGTGACATCTACGCTGTGGAGTCAGAAAGCAGAGTTTTGTTAGCGGTGTACTCATTTGTGCCTCATAATTAGCCGAAGAAGGAGAACATAGGGGCGGTCCAAACACATTCGTTGGGGCTCAATTCAAGTGCGTTCTACAGGATTCTTAGCGAGACCCACCAAATCATTTGAACCGCTCCAGTAACTAAGCAACACATACAATGAATGCTCCGTGTGGCGGGTTGGGACCGCCCTGCTGCCTCTTGATTGGCTGCGGTTTTCGAGGTCAGGGCTGAGACGGGCCAAAGTTGAACTGTCTTTAATTTTCGGCAACAAGAAAACTGGAGGGCGCAGCAATTCTGGACACCATTGTCTCCATTGCAAGCAACGGCACACTCGGCACTTAACACTTTCCTTGGCTTCTCGGCGAGTGTTTCGGCTGGAATCCACCATGCTTCCAATTCCTGCATTCCACACCCTAGTTCTATCTCAATGCTCCACGGCCCAAGCAAGACAAGAAGGACAAAACACCAGCAATTCTACAGTGAGTTCTTGACATTCAAAAGCTGTGGTCAGAGTCAACAAATCAGGTTCCACAAATCTTTAAAAACTTGAACAGTTTCTGAACCACTGGATGAAAGGAAACCCAACCCCTAGCAGGAGAGAGTGGCGTGGTGGTGTACATCGTGCCATGGATTGGTCCCATTCCAAATCTCGACTGAAGTACAAAGTTTTAAAAAGATAAGAACTAAATATGGACTGAATGTGTACCCTTCTTGCTTCATGCAAGACAAAGCGAACGTCTGACCAGCAACTGAGCCCCACCGCAAAATGAAAGAGTCTGCCAGGAGTCGGACAGAGGGCATTTTTTTATTTTGATATTTTTGGATTTTTGGTAATCCTTTAAAACGTAGGACAAAATGGAGCTGGCTGTTGGTTGACTGCAGAACCCATATCAATATGTGGGGGACAGAACAAAGCAGCTCACATTGAAACCCATTCAATGGACACTGACGTGCACAAATCATCGTCTCTTCTGATTGTCTTTTTGGTTGTCTTTGCTCAAGTCTGTTAAAAAAATTGGAGGCATTAATTATTTATGCAATTGTCAGGATTTGTTAACAATATCAATCCATTTCACATTATTTGCTCATACATTATAAATGCCATGTGGCCATACTTTCTTTGTCATTCCACAAAGTTGATTTAAGAAATATAATTATTTTTTTCTTTCCTCTATTTTCATAAAATGTTCGTTTTGCATATTTTAACATGCCCCAACTTGATTGGCCATCTTCCTGGCAAGTCAACATTAATTGGTTTACAACCCAGAATTGACATCACACCTGGGGCCAAATCTGGTGCCAAATGGAGGCGGTCATATTCCTAAATTACACAGACATCATATTGTCACATTCATGTTCATTAACGTAAAAACCACCTACTCTGGGCTAGTGCACATAGTGCCAATTCATTCCGACCAAAAGGTCAGACTGATTCAAATGGCTTCTTCTCGAAGACAGCCAGCTAAAGGTTGATATTCCCTGAAAGCTAATTTATTTTTCTACTTATTTGTAGACCTCTTCAATAGAAAGTGAAACACTGAACTGGTAACTCCAACTTGTGATCCAAAGGGCTCTAGTAACTTGGACACACGCCATCCAGCCCTGTGTGTGTGTGTGTGTGTGTGCGCGTGTGCGTGTGCGTGTGTGTGTGTGTGTGTGTGCGTGTGCGTGTGCGTGTGCTAAGGGGCGGCTGAGACAAATGACTAAGACCAAAAAAAAGACAAACTGAAGAGATTAGGAGCGTAACACAAAGACGGACCAGGAGAGGCTAAGGGCTCGGTGTGATACCATCGGCTCCAGGGTGGGTGAACAGTCTGTGCGTGTCTCAACAGTTCGTACTTGGCCCGTTGTACAGAACGCCAGAGCGGTTCTGTGGGTCGAGGATGGCTCACTGGGACGCGCCGCGGGAACGCGTTCCACGGTCTTTGTGTTGGAAACTGTAAATGCGTGCGTGAGTCCGAGTGTGTGTTTGTGTGTGTAGAGGGGGGGGGGGGCTTGTCTGTGAATTTGCATGTTTGAAGCATGTGATTAATGTCCTTGTACCACCGCAGAGACCCCTTAGTGTGAGCAACGCCGGAGGGGTTAATATCTTTCTAGCGCTCACACGCATGTGCACACACACACACACACACACACACACACTCTTCGGGGATAGGGGAAAAAAACAAAAAAAACGGGCAAATATAAAATGTCCAAGGAGCATAAAAAAAAATGTATTCAAACTCGGCAGACAAATGGAAGTCATTTGCAAGATGCATGCTGGCACAAAGAAAATACACATGTGGGCACACACCTATGCAAACACATGTGGACCTTGAGACAAAGAACCTATTTGACTACCATGAATCGGTACAACAAAGTTTCTGGCAGCCGTTTAGGCACTGCGCACACATGTACAGTATGCCCTTTCTCAGGAAAGACCTCTGGGCTTTGAAACCTGAGTTCACAATATGTCTGGACAGCATGCAAATTACATGCAAACCCAGAGGAGGAGATAAAGGCGGGAATTCACTTCAGCAGTGCGAGGGGAGGCCGGACAAATGTACCCACAATGCACATGGATCTTCGGCTCCTGGACCCAACCACCAGCACGTTAGGCCTCCGTCAAAACCAGGGGGCCGTCTTGTATTACAGTTGTAATTAAACATTGAGCTTGTAAAAACATGCATCCCGCAGTACAATCACTGGGAATTAGGGCCGGGTTAGAGTCATCAGATATTATTGATGATAATCATATAGAATGGAAACTGATATTGATGTAGTCAATTAGTCTTTGTATACCTAGCCTGAATATTAACAAACCAAAAATCACATGGATATCTTATTTGTGACCAGTCAATTCCACTTAGAAAAAAAAAAATTCTAATAAACTTAAAAATATATATTTATATATACATAACTGTAACAGAGATTACGAAAATAGTAGTTTATTTATCCCACATGGGAAAAGCACAGGCAACGGAACCCTCATGAGCAGACAGCAGGTTACTGAACACCAGCAAGTTCATATGGCAAGACTGCCCTCTAGTGTTCACATGGCGAATAACACGTGGTGACTCCAAACCACGTTCAGGCCTGGCCGAGCAATGGCACACTGAACGTTTATTCTCATTAATCAGCTGACAAAAGAGTCATTATTCAATCCCTCATTCATTCGGTGTTTGTCCATCCACCCAAAGCTTCACATACTGGAACACATCAATTTATCTTGGTAGGTCTGCTCCTCCAACCACCCAGCCATCCATACAGATGACGGTAACCCCCGGCAACCAACATCCTGTAGTCCCTAGACATGTATAATTTATCTGAAATTAGGACTCCATCTATCCACCAAGCCATCTGTCTCTAGAAATTAATCTTACCTCATCTGTCCCTACGATCCAAGCCCTCCCCAAAAAATGGCCATATTATTTCTTCAACATTTTCTTTCATATTTGATCGCGTCAATACAGTTGAGTTTGGTCGAAGCATTCGCAAATCCAACAATTTTGCTGTAATCTGGCATCAATCAATTTGCACATGTTCAAAATCCAAACTAAACAGAGCTAATCGTCCACAACTGACACATTCCTGCAGATGCATTCCACACAGGTGTGCTGCTTCATACAAAGAAGCAATTGAACAACAATTTGGGAGCAAACCGTCACAAAAGACTTTCCTGGCTTTCCTGACAAGCATTAGTACAAGTGGACAGAAACTGAATGGCCATACAAGTACTTCAGAAGGTTACTGCAGAGGCAGTATGACGGGGGGGGGGGGCACTTAGTGAGCTGTGTTGTGATTTTCACTTAGCTATACAAGTGGTTGAATGTTTTACTGGGTTAGGGTTAGTTTCTTGTCCTTTCTTGTCATGTCTTGTGAATGGATGGTGCCATTTTACATGGCGCATGAATAACATTTTGTGAGTAATAGGGCATGTACATCAGAATGCATCACGGAATATTTGGTTAGCAATAATATACCATATTGAGGACTCAAAAGACCAAAATAAACGTAAATTTAACGTCACCTAATCTGGGGAAACCTGTGGCAGTTTCAAACACAACAATGTGTCGAAGGTAAATCCTTTCACTATCAAGGAGTAAACACAATGGCCAACACATCATTACTTACAATCATAGTTGGCACTATCATTCCTCTGCTTACAAAATGGAGGCGGTCATTGAGCTGTGACCAGCAAAATTACAGCGCTTTCGTCTTTTCGAATCAATGCACGTTGAGTTCTAGACAAAAAAAAAAAATCAGAATCGCCATTCGAGCACTTTAAAAAAAAAACTGAGGCATGGGGGGCATCCTAGTGAACAGTGGTGCACTCTTCTGTAAGCTGTACAAATGGTTTCCTCTTATCAACTAACTAAAAAGGCGGCTCAGTCGATGCACTGTTGAGCCACTTCTTCGCTACTCGAGCGCCGCATTAAATATTAACAGCTTATTTGACAGACAACCTTGAAAATTATAAGAGATCTTGCCCTCTGCTTGTACGTTTTTCGTAGTTATTGAGTGTGGACGTTTATTTGAGTGATTCTCAATATGCATTATGCAGCAAAGTTGAGGTTTTGTTTATTGATCAAAAAAAAAAAACAGGCAAAAAACAGTGCATTGCCAGTTCATAAAATGCCTGTTTGGAACTGGCCTCCTGTAAGGCTGCTTGCAGTCATTTGTGAGAAAAGCTTCAGTATATGGGGTCAGATATTGTGGTCTGATGATAGTGCATTAGTGTAATACGAAGGATAAAACAATAGGAACTCTTCCCCAAGTGGACAGGTTCATGTACACCAAGTGGAGGATGGGCTGGGGATGGTAAAGGATGACGTGATGGCAGTTTGTGGTGGCGCAACACCATTCTACAACACTATGACCAACCTGTATGTTTGCGTTAGACATTGCTAACTCAGACAGTGTAACAAAGTCCTGTTCTTGCTTGATGCTATCTTACAAGGCTTGATGAAGCTCGCCACTACCAAATCCTGCATTGGAACTCAAATCTGTGAAAAAAACTATTTGTAACGCATGTTACAAATAGTGCATGAGTTACAGGCCACAGGGGTTCTAGCCGAAAACGGTAACGTTATGGTGTTTACTGTCCCAGGAGTGTACACTGTGCAGTGAACTACTGGTGGAGGGGATGCACAGCACAGAGAACACAGCCAGCTGCATGTGTTGGTTCCCAGCTCAGCACCCAGCTCCCCTTCTCCTCAGGTCTTACCGGTCATCTTGTAGCCGCTGGCAGCCAGCTGACCGGCCATGTACTCCCCGTCAGAGTTGTTGTGACTGCAACCCCATGTTCGCATCCAGATCTTCTGGGTACCGGGGATAAAGCTGCAACACACAACACAATATCAACAGGATTATATTTGTTTGGAAAGAAGAGCATGATGGCAGAAATGTACTCATGTGTCAACCAGCATATATGACTAATGTGCTTCAAAGTGTTTTGAAGCAGAACAAATTAACTCGGAGAAGAACTATCGTTATCTTGGTTGAATTATGCAGTCATAAATTATTAATTATTTTATCGTTTTGTACAAAAGGCAGGACAAAATAGCATAATTGCCATGTTTAAAATATTTCACACTGTGACATTTGCATGGTATTGATTGTATTCAATTAAGTAACATACATAGCATTCAGCACTTCTTTCCCACACAAAGTGCAGGAATCAAAAGCAATTCCGTCTAAAATAGCCCAAAACTAAAACATGTTACTATATAAGTTAGTTACATTGAGTAAGTAAGTTAATTATGTCCAACTACATATAGTTCATAAATACATGATGCATGTGCACCACAAACCTGTGGTGATATGAATGACATGCATCATGCAGCTGATATGCATCACACAGCAATCACCATTATGACTGCTGTATGTTTGACATTTCATCATCAATATCCATAATTTACATATTCTTAATGGCAGTGCTGAAACCATGGCTCCAAGTTGTTATACTTGGTACATTACTTAGAAACATGTTCCACCTACTGTAACCCCAAAGAACATATGATCCTGTTCTGTTGTGGAGAAAAATCGGTTTCTTTGCACATTTTGTCTGTAGCCTATACTCAATAAAAGATTCTGTTCAAATGGACAGCTTAGCCCAATAGAGGCTAAACAAACAGTGTATGTGTAAGCAATGCCATCTCTATTTTTCTTTTATCTATGTACATGGTGTGGAGCTAAATAATGTGTGCTGCAAACAACGGTGTAACAGTGTACTGCAGAAAAATAAATGTTGCTTGGTCAAAACATCAGCCTGCCGCACCATTTAAGATTCTGGTCCCTTTCTACCTTAAAATCAGTTTAGGCATCCATCGACATCAACACAATCAGGGCATGAGCAACAAGACAGACCTGTCTGCTTGGAGCTCCTCTGTGACAAGCTGGTCTTTCCTTTTTCTGGCTCTTGGTATTATACTCTTGCGGGCACTCTGTCTCTCCTGAGGTGTGGGGTCACTAGCAGACACCATGTCCTCAATATCGTCAATCATTGAATCACAAGCAGCCGGCATTGTGGTCTGAAAGAACACATACAGTGATGTCAGCATCGTCAGTATCATCATCATCCACAGCCATTTTGATCATTGGAATGTCGTCTGTAACACCCCCAGGTCAACTACCCTGCAATCGTCAATACAGTGCATTTTATATTTCTGAATACAATGAAAGAGAACAAGGAGTTTAATTAAAACGTTTGGGAGGAATACAAAACGTGTGCTTATAAATAAAAATGAATTTTTAGATATTGAAATAAAATATTAGAAATGTACATCAACAATGGGCAACACTTAGCTTCCTTGTTGCATTCATATTAAGGGACAACGCGTTTTGTCAACTGTGTGTGGCTTCGAAACGTCCAGTCTGTTTATCTCCTCAGACTTAATAGAGATACATGTAGTCAAACCAACAGCGATCAAAAGCTATCCATTTGCTTTACAGTTTATAGACATCAAATTACATTTCAATATACTTGGAACTTGGGCTTTATTGGGATACACTGCCACTTTGTCAAATCAGCCATCACAAATACAGCACATATTTAGCACTAGTAAGACCATGACACACTACCAGGAATAGACCAGTGAGTTACCGATTCATCAGTCAGCTGACTTAACATTTTACAATAAACTGTTTGTCTTCTAATTCCGTCTGACTTTCTGTTACAATATTACCGAGGCTCTGCGAACAAATTACTTGCAATAAGTACAACTTCCATAAGCTAAGTGGCTAAATTCTTGATGGCTAACCTCAAGTTGACCCACGTGTTTACATTTTGGACGCGTAAGCAGTCGCAAATAGACCCTGTGCAGACCTCACCTGAATCGTAATGTTGATGTAAATTGCGTCAAGGAAAACTGCTGATGCAATGTTCTTTAGAAAATCAACAAACTGTGTGTTTTAACTATCAAAACAGAGTTGACAAGAGTCTCAGTCCGCCATGCTTGTTTGGCTCGATTGACGGAATGAACAGAGGGACAAACCGAGCACGAGCGTGTTAATCGTTTAAAAAATAGAATTAGGTATTGCAAGTTAATGCAAATATGCGCATATTGTACGTACTTCAAATAGCCAAAACAGCAGAAATGACTGTGTAATCATTATTTTCAATATGTATGAAGGCAATTCCTACAACCGTTTCCAGCTTGTTTTGTGTACAGCCCGTCATCATGGAAACCAACAGTCTATTTGACCACTAAGCTCAGTAACCTTTGTCAAAATTAAATAATGCAGGTTAACCAAAATATTTTTATGATTGTGTTTTCTGGTGTATATGCTGACTGATGTTAACATATTTAATATTTACTTTGTATCTGTTTGCGCAACTAAACCAATGTTAAACCAAAGAACAGACATAAGCACCACGTAGCTCCTGGCCAGTGTGTGTGCCAGGGTCTCGCTTTATCGGGAGCTCTGTCGTGGCGTTGCCGTGGTAACCGGGAGGTTTGTCTCCGGGGGGGCCGTATGGTCTCGGGGGATGCCCGTTGTTAGAGGACCTCCACCCTCCGGGGGAGGAGAAACACATAGGTGTGGTGGCGAGACCTGCAGATGGCTCCCACCCAACCCACTGATACATTTCCTGACATATCTAAAGATGTGTTCTTGCTTTGTCATTATGTGTTATTGTGTGTCAATTTCCATCCATCCATCCATCCATTTCTTCCGCTTATCCGGGTCGGGTCGCGGGGGCAGCAGCCTGAGGAGAGAAGCCCAGACTTCCCTCTCCCCAGCCACTTCGTCCAGCTCTTC
>JAOPUI010000008.1:13237703-13249706 GCA_027123135.1 Urophycis floridana | reverse complement strand
TGTGTGTGTGTGTGTGTGTGTGTGTGTGTGTGTGTGTGTGTGTGTGTGTGTGTGTGTGTGTGTGTGTGTCTGTGAGATATTTCCGTGTAGCATAATCTTGCAGATTGCTTTATATTGTTGGTACAACCATTTGTTTCCAGGTGTATTGAGTTCATACTCTCTTATTTGTGATTCTAGTTCATTATTTAGTTATTATTTAGTTTGTTACAGGTGGTACTATTAGTTTTAGCTGATTCTGCAACATTTCTCCATAGAAGTGCAGTGATAAGTCAGCACAGATGACCATTCAACACATTTCAGAATCACATGCTACTGTGACACAGTGGCCAGTGGTCATCTGATCCGCCACACAGTTATGCTACATAGCATGCTATCATTGCGAGTGTCTGGTTGTCAGGTCGTTAGCATGTTAACAAAGAGGGATCATCGCTGCTCTATACAAATGCAGTTTCTGCAAATAGTGCTGCATGCTTACCCCCACTTTAAATAGACAATTTGTGTGTTCCCATTGAACAAACCAGACCTAGTCCACAAAAAGACTGTGTAACAGTAAGAGTAAACCTCAGACTACAGAGCAGGGTGGACTGTCACTGATGAGCCTGCCAAGCCCTTCAGTGACCTGGCACTACCAGCCACACAGCCTGCCTCACTCCTGCTGCTCCATGGTCTGCACAAAGGCTCTAGCACAGTGCCCTCTTTGTGTATGTGTGTGTGTGTGTGTGTGTGCATGCCTGTAAGTATGTGCATGCGTGCGTGTGTGCATTTGTGTGTGCATGCATGCATGCGTGATTGAGGCAGGAAGGAGACAGATAAACACATTATACAAAAACACATTTGCCAGTGTGATATTATTAACACAAATTCCCGAGACGACAGAGCCACGCCTGTGGAGGGAGAACTGGTTGTTGAACTGACGATACACATGGGAAGAGTTCAGGGTGCAGAGTAGTGTCTGGGGCTGTTTCACCAGGGTCTGGGACCGGGTTAGGGCTCGTTGTCTGCAGCCTGACTGGAGACATCCTTGAGTAAGATAAATGCAAATGAAATGAAATCAGTTCAGATAAAAGTGCCTGCTCAGAAAGTACTTTGTAGTAAAATACTTGTGTAATGTAGAGCAGACATGCTGAAAGGAAAAACCTATGGTCACCTAATGCTTCTGTAAAACAGTGGAAGAGTGAAGAGGAGTGAAAATATTGTATATCGTCTTCGTCAAATGTTGACCCAATGAAGATCCAATGAAGCACTGGTGTCAAAATGAGTATTTATGTGAAAATAACAATGTCACGTTCAAACAGGGTTTGTGGTTGTTGACGGGTTGTTAATAGAGTGGTAGTCTCACAAATCAGACTTTAGAATAATCTCCATAGTCTGATGGCAGTTCCAATCTGGGTAAACAGTGTATATCACTTCCCTACATTTCGTATTGCTTAAAAAATACTTAAATACTAATATAGCATTAATGAGAATGAGTTTTCTTCGGCAGAATTTCTCCATAAGGAAACAGGCAACAAGGCCTGACTCCACCCCTTTCAGTTTCTGGGTTCCGGACCAGGCTCTGTCCTGTTTCCCCCACAGGCCTTCTGCTATGACATAGCAGGACTGCTGGATCCCAGATTATTAGAGTGGGGATATTTGAATACTTTATGGTTATAACAGATACACATCTGCCCTTTTCCTTCAGGCCTCTCATGATAGTCACCCAGAAGATCACCACACTGGCCTTCCAGCTACATGATGGTAACACAGACACAAGCACATGTGCACGGCTAGTTTTCATTTGTCAAGTGGCTAAAAACACTTTATTTCCATTGCTAAAAGAGAGACTTTAAAGCACCCTTGAGTAGGTTGTGCTTCTATGAGCTTTGATGTTTTGGTTTCTAATGGGCGTAAAGAACATGTTCCAAAACATCATTATCAAGACTCATTGGTAGATAAAATTATTGTGACAAAGTATTTCCTGGGGGATACATTTTTTATGTTTACACATGAAACGTAAGTAGGATAAGACCACTTTAAGGGAAAGTCCAGAAATACACTGAAATCACACGACGGGAATAGAGTGCGAATCGGGCTGGAATTTTCTGTCCAAGCCCGGCCCGCGTCTGACAGAACAGTAACTGAACCCGACCCGAGCCCAACAGGCATCAAGCTTTTTATGTCTGAACCCGACACAGTTAAAGTCTATTTTTTTATTTTACATCTGTGTTTAAGAAAGCCCGCCTTTACTAAGCAACTGCAAGGCATTTGGAAATGTCAACACACAGATGAGGGCAACATACGCAGGTTAACGTGCAGGTAAATTAAAATTGTTTAATCGCGCAGATGTGACCGAGCCTGACCCGAACCCAAGCATAATTTCAAAATATTTGTCCGATATCCATCCTCTAGAAGGGAAGTGGCAAGGTAAATGACCGGATTGCCAAAGAGAACCATGTGTGAAAAAGAACATGGCTAACAATGACTTCATTCCCCATGTCTTACAGGTATTGGTAAGAAGCCAGATGAACTAACATCAGATCAGAAGCGACTGGCTATAATGTATGTATTTCTCTACCGTGATAAAGTAACCATTGTTTCACTTTCACTCTGATTACTTTAGGAAGAGGTTTGTTACTTTAAGTATGTTGTCGTTTTTAACATCCCCTCAATGCCAACTCATTTTGCCTTGCCATTTTAAAATTGAAAATGTTCATATTAATCTGTGTCCATTGTATCTAATCAGAAAAGTTAATACTACAAACTGGAGAACTTGTGCATTCATTAATTCATATTCTAGGAAATCATGACAATTCCCAAATCTGCAAATGTACTTTAAGTCTGAATATAAATTTGTCAATGTTGTGTTTTTTATGTATTCTATTCTTGATGTAACTAATGTCCATTCTGTGTCTGGGTCTTCCTGCAGCCAGCGGCCGCGTCTGGTGGAGTACTTGAGCTACAACCTGAACTTCCTCAGTGTGTTAGTGGGGCCCTGCAGTAACTACCATGACTACATGGACTTCATCCATGGCCACCACATCCAGAGGAGGCTGAGGAGGCAGGCGGAGGGGGCAGGCAACGGCCACGTGAACGGCTATGATAAGACCCCCGACATCTCACCTCTGGTAGGAGGGACCAAGTCTGACCATCAGCGCTGCAGACGTTTCCGTCCATCCTGAAGTTGTTGTTAACTTTCCTCTCGTGTTGCTATCGTTTTGGTTTCACAGCTGGACAAGCCAAGCCGTGCCCATCACTTCGTAATTAGAAAGTTATTGATGGTGTAGTATGTTGGGCATTTGATGAAAAACTTAATTTCATGACTCAATTTCAATTTTTGCAATTGGAATAATAAGAATATGAATATATAGTATTAACATGTATGCACTTGTTGTGTCCCTAAGTCAACACAACTTGCTAACCTGCTGGGCACATTGAAGAATATCCTTCTTTTTTACAATTCTAGAAATAGTCTTGATAAAAAGCACATTGAAAGAAAAAAGAAAGTGACCAATCACTGTAGCGGCGATGCATTCACCACGACGATGCGTTCCTCTGTGGCTGCACCGAGACGCCAGGTTAACGACCCGTCCTTCCTCCAGAACGCCGTGTGCTCCAAGCTGCTGCTGTGCTGTGGCTGCATGCTCGTCTTCCTCACCGCCACCCGCTCGCTGCCCATCACGCACAACGTGGACCCCCACTTCATAAGCCACGCCCCCTTCCACACCAGACTCCTCTACGCCTTCCTGTCCATACAGGCGGCCAGGCCCAAGTTCTACTTCGCCTGGACGCTAGGTAAAGACATCCTATGACACTTTGTTGTCTCGTATTAACACTCAGCATTGGAAGGGTAGATTGGTTTATTCAAACTTATTTGTTGTTATATCATCAACCATAGCTATTCATCCACCATATTAACAATGTAGTCCAAAGTTGTACACTGAAAAGGAAAAATGGAATCGCTGAATGTATGAAAATGCACAGCTATAGGCCGACCTACTGTATATTATAAAGGACATTTTTGGCTGAAAGTTCTTAAATGACTCTTGACTTTGAAGGCTAGTTATGTGAATGCTATAACAGGGACACATTTTTCACATTGAGGAGGGATGGAAAACTGCATTGTGTTGCACGTCTAGTGGTTCTTTGAAAATTGGCTAAACTGTCTGTCTGTCTGACATAATGGCTAAGCCAATTTGCAAAGAACCACTAGAGGTGCAACACAATGCAGTTTTCCATCCCTCGTCAATGTGAAAAATGTGTCCCACTTATAGCATTCACATAAGTAGCCTTCAAATGCATGTATTGTTCACCCAGATTTGAAGTTATTTCAACAGCGTGTCCCCCAAGCTATCTAAAGTACATGCAACATTTTGTGTTGATCGCATTACATTTAATGAAGAACACTCACAACCACCATAACACATTTAACATTTTCATGGATTGGTTCCTTTAGCCGACGCCATCAACAATGCAGCGGGTTATGGTTTCATGGGGATGGATGCTAACGGAAAGCCCTGCTGGGACCTGATCTGCAATCTCAACATCTGGGGGATCGAGGTATGCTGACGGACCTCTTTAGATCTCCTCTTTAACGGAGTCATCCACAAAACTAGTGTAAGAAAAGTGTTGCATAAAGCACAGCCAGTGTGGTGATCTTGACGAGAGAGGGACTGCACAGATCTTTGGTGCCAATGCTTTCTTGTTGCCATCAACTTGTAGTTTGCACTTTTGGTTGAAATCCAAACCCTGCTTGAATGAATAACTCTAGGAGACATTTACATGTGACCTTGTAAACCCCATTTAAACCCCATCTTTTCAGACAGCAACAAGCTTTAAGACATTCATAGACAACTGGAATATTCAAACCGGAGTCTGGCTCAAATCGTAAGTAGCACTTTGACCATGCATGACCTAATTCAACATGCACTGAATACTAGTAATACTTATGGGGATTGTCCATTGACAAGTCTTTCATTTTTGTTAATTGTTTGCCTCTTGTTGCTTGAAGGTGAAATTGCTCTGCATTCTGAGTTCCCTCTTCAGTTTGTACACCACTCACTGGCTCCATACCGGCTGCATGCCTTACCTTATATTATCACCTTACCTTAGTGGGAGAAGGCACATTTTGCATATTCGTATTATGGTAAACCTACTGTAGTAAAATATTGGACAGTAGGCCTACATGCCCACTTATTAAGATAGGTAAACCAGCCAAAATAGACTTCTCGAATAAGGAATCATTCTATATTTTATTGATAGCCTGTTGATGATCATGCCTGCTTATGGTGTAAAGGTGGTCACAGCCGATCAAGATAGACTCAATTATAATATTTGTCAGCCAGCTAGAACCTTTGCCGTTTAATAATATGAATATATTAAAAAAAAAAAACAATGTCTGATCACCCTATACATTTGTAAGCTTCTCTCATGTTGTTATGCATTCATCTGACCTAGTCTGTTATTAATCCCTACAGAATGATGTTATGAATATATTGTTGGTCCTCCACTCGATTCAGTGAGTGAGTTATTGGAAGTCAACGTAGTGGTCGTAGCAGAGCTGGGCCGGCTCTGACCAGGGGATGAACGTGACCTGCCCCTCCCCACGCCATCGCTCCCAGGCCAACCCCCCCATGCCCCCGTCTCCCCACAGGGTGTGCTATGACCGGGCTCCTCGCCATCCCATGGCGCTGACCTTCGTCCTCTCTGCACTGTGGCACGGAGTGTATCCCGGGTACTACTTCACCTTCATCACGGCCATCCCCATCACAGCAGCCGCGCGAGCCGTGAGTGACCGATGACACGTTTGACATCAACAATAATCAACCACCGCATCAAACCTCAGGGCAAGGTGGCAGCACGGTGTCAGGACTTTCAGGTTCACAGCAACAGCTTTTCCTTTTTGATGGTCATGTGGTTCCTCATCTCAGAACCCAGAAAGGAAATAACACGATGTTGACGTTTTCGTATCATAAAGAAAAGGATGCATGACAAATATTGAAATATTGAAATGTTGAAGTGGCAGGTTGTAGAAAAAACCTATATCTAGCAAACTGATATACGAGGGCACATAATACTATCTTCAACAGAAAAGTATTTTTATTCTTTAGTTCATAAAAGGGATACGCCAAGAAATCTGTATGTTGACCTTGTCTCTCCTGAAACCAGCCTTGGAAACAAACAAACTACAAACGTGTGGTTGGTCAAGATGTTTCTGCTCCCACTGTCCGTCACCCACTCAGGTGCGCCGGCGTGTCCGGCACCACTTCCTGTGTTCCAGAGGAGTGAAGCTGCTGTATGACATCCTGACCTGGGCAGCTACGCAGCTGGCCATCAGCTACACAGTCATGCCTTTCCTACTGCTGGCAGTGGAACCCACCATGGTGTATTACAGGTACACTACTGGGCACGCATGCACGCCATGGCCCTGAAGTCCAGTAGGGACTGGTGTTTGGGGCTTCTTTTGAAACACATTTCATTATCAGTTTTTTTGTTCGTTGCCTTTGCTGTTTTAAAGGAGAGGGACACGTTCGGCTGAGTCTACTCAGGGTTTCATTAACCCTGAATCAATCACTTTTTGGTGCATGCATAGTAAAAAACAGCATGACTACTGTACTAGTGAATACACCCTGATATGTATTTGTATAGAAAAGAACAAAGATGAAACTACATGCAATTCATGCTCGGGTAACTTTTTTACCATTTTGTTTTCACCAAGTAGACCCATTCTCCATCTTTCTCTCTTCCAGGTCTATGTTCTTCCACGTCCACCTCATCAGCATGCTGGTGGCGATCACCCTGCATTCAAAGCACACTCCGGCCTCTAAGCCTCCACCCTCACCCCCTTCCCCTAGCGCCCCCACCCCCCTGTCAACGCACCCATCCCAGTGCCAGGCCACTCATTCCAACAACAACGTGAAGGCAGAATGAACTCCCCCACCTCCACCCCCCAACCAGCACCACGGCCCATCTCTGCTTCCCCACACATCCACATCATGGTCCCCTCTCACAAACAAACACATTCCCCATAAGAACTGGAAGACCACGGGCTCTTGTGTGGACGAACTCAGCTGGGGAATGTGCTTAGGAATTACTTGAAATTAGGGAAATGTTATGAATGGCAGACATTGCACTCTGATTAGTAGGGAATCCTACTTGAGGGCCTCCAATGTGCCACTAATGTGCTACAAATGTGCACATGGGAGCACACGCCTGCTCTGTTTCCCAGCATCCTCTGGGGTTGAGTTGACCGACTGATTTAGGGTCCAGCTTGTTTTCCAAATAAGGTGCGTAAAGTTTACAGAGAGGGAGGGCTAATTGACCTACAACACCTTTTGTTGACATCTATGGCAAGGGCCAGTCTAGTTTATTTCCTACTGTAGTCCATCCTAACTGCAGGCCTTTCATTTTGTAGTCCATGCTAGCTCTTGTCAAACCATATTGTAGTAAATCTCCTACTGTAGTCCATTCGTTCTAGTTCTGCATCACTCTACACACCAGCCCATTTGAAGGACAATGGAACAATGCGAAGACTTCTCTCTTCTGCTGCAACTTGCTGTTCTGTGAGTTGGACACTGCACAGAGTTGTGTCTGACATTAAGTTATGAATAAACAATGGTATGCGCACACACACACACACGCACACCACGACGCAGCATAAGTTCGAAAGCACATACACCCAGGCGAAAGCATGCATAACTTGCTCCTGCCAACAACAACACACACACACACACACACACACACACACACCCTTTGTGTGACGGAACAAAAAGGACTTGGACAAAAGAGGGAAACAGGGCTGTTGGTCTGCTGTCACTGTGCCTGGTGGGTTTGCGTCAGCCGTGTGTGTGTGTGCTTGCGTAACACTCCCGCCCCTACATGCTATCCTTTCCCAGCTCAAGCCTCCCAGACTTCATAGACTCTTAAAAAGACCCACGTTGGCCTTCCATTGACTTCTGGAACGGTAGAGGAAACGGCTAGGGGTCAATCACCAGCTGAACACAGCTGTATGGCATCACAGTATTATGATATACTGCATCTGGTAAACATCTTTCTATGATTTACTACAACTGTCACATTGATTAGGGGTCTGTTCCACCTAGTTTTGCCCGAGCACCAGCGGGAAGTCGTGAGGTAACTGCAGGTTATTGAACTCAGTGGAACAAACCCAGAAGTCTGTAGGGGTGTCGCCAGGTGTGCAAGTGTTGGGTAAGGAAAGTACAGGGCATGGCCTCAGAGGTAGGGAAGGCCTCCACTGATGATTAATTATAGATATCCATGTTTGGTAAATCACAACACTACTGTAGAGCAAATGAGACGGACTGCAAATGAAAGGTTATGATCGCCGCTTCAGTGAGGTCTCCTTGTCCTTAATCGTGGTGACGAAAAAACAAAACAACATTCCAGAGATGTGTCAAAACAGGACAGGTTTTGATGTCATGTCAGTGTAGTGACAAGCACTGGATAACATGATGGGATGTACGTGTTGCACTCAGAGATACAAACTAGTCTGTACACACAATGTTTTGAAATGTGTGTTGAGTGGTTGAACTTAGTGTCCGGAACATTGAGCTTTGTGTTTGTGAGTTGGTAACTGTGAGTTCACAGAACAATTCAAAGGTGCCTTAATCACTAACTGACGTGAGTTTTCAGCATATGCAGCTATTTAACATAACACTTTTTTTTAAGTGAATATTAATATTTTTGTATTTGTTCATGCTAATATGTTAAATATGAATGTGAATTAAAATGTTCAGAATGTTGTGTCTAATGATATATAATAAAGTTGAATACAAAAATCTAAATCATCTTGTCGTCAAGCCCGGGTCTATTTGGGCATGTGTCCAGAGCCCATGAGTGTGAAAGGAGCTTAAAAAACAACATTCAAACTGAACAAAATGCTATTAACATGAGTGATTTTTAATACACCACCACAGCAACGGCATCATGGGATTTTTTGTTGGATACTCCATTTTAATAGTACTCAAGAGAGTTGTAGTCTTGTAAAGCCCTAAACAAACATAAATGTACCGTATCCTAGGCTAATCAAAACTTTGTTTTGCCACATCTCACACGGGAAACAATAATATTGAAACACAATAATGTGACCACATAATGATGAATAACTTGTCGAATGTTGTAAAACTTGTCGAATGCGCGGAGAGTCCACATACCCAGGATAGTTACTAAACGCTGGCGAATTAAACTATTTTAAAAATCATCTCACCAAGCAAGTGTTTTTTTCAGAAGGCTCTTTTTTTGCTAGAAAGCTCCCCACACAACTGACATGGCCATGAGGAGGATTCTGCTCCCTGCCATATTGCCATCTGCTGGCTGAAAGACCTCAAGACCTGTTTCTACATGCAAGTCTCTCCTGCAATTCTCCTGCTACCTTTCCCAGTTTCTTGATCCTGCCTGTCCCCGACTCCGATCTTTGCCTCGTCCTTCCTGATATCGGTTTGCGACGCCCCCCTGCTGGGCCTGGGGACCTAAAGGATGAGTTGGTCTCCTATGAACTTCCCAAGTTGCTGGATGGACTCGATCTGGCCACGCAGATGGACGGTCGCATCCAGGTGGGACGTAGAGCGAGACGTCAGGAACACTCTGAACGGCGCTACCCGGTCCGGACCCGCTGGGCTCCTGTGTCCACGGTCTCCACTGCCAGCCCGAGACGGAAGTCCAGCCCATGCAGGCGGGTCGCACCAGCTGGAGGAACGGGCACGTTGCCGTCAGGGCAACCTTTACCTGTACTGTGGTCAGACTGCACACTGTATCTCCTGTTGTCCACTAAAAGGCTGGACTCACCAGTAGAAGAGACAATGCTGGTGAGTCATGCTACTAACCACTCTCCCGACTCACGTCCTCTGTGCCAGGCCCGCCTGATCCTGCCTGAGGGCTCCCACACCCTGGCTTTCTTCATAGACTCCGGTTCTGGTAATAACATCAGCCACGAGGAGCTGGCTAGACAACTGGACATCCCGCAGGTTCCCCTCACTCCCCCAGCCCCTACCAGTGCCCTGGATGGCCACCTTATGGGGACGGTTACACACCAGATGACACCCCTCCAGCTACTCCTGTCTGGAAACCACCAGTAGGAGTGGTTCTCTCCCAATGAGCGACTGGGGGCCAAAAGCTTCACCCCTGTGCTTTTTTTCTCTTAGTGTCTGTCCCCCGCCGAGGGAGATTATCATATTGGGAACAGGGAGCGTCTGGTAGTGAAGCTGGCCCTAAAGGAGTGGTGCCATTGGTTGGACTCCCACCTCACCTGTCACCTGGGGATCCAGTGTACCAAGGACGTGGTCCAGAGGAGATTCTGGTGGCCCACGTTGGAGGAGGACACTTGAGAGTTTGCGGGGGCCTGTCCAGTCTGAAGCCAGCACAAGCCCTCCCATCAGGCTCCTGCTGGTCTGCTCCACCCTCTGCCGATACCCCACCGTCCTTGGTCCCACATCTCCCTCGACTTCATCACCGATTTGCCACCATCCCAGGGCCACACCACCATCTTGACCATGGTCGATCGGTTCAGTAAACTGGCCCACTTCGTTCCGCTGCCCAAATTTCCCTGAGCCAAGGAAACTGCCCAACTGGTTCTCCAGCACGTTTTCCACATCCATGGCCTTCCCGTCGATGTGGAGACCACAATTCACCTCCATCTTTTGGAGGGCGTTTTGCAGATTGGTCGAGGCCACCGTCAGCCTGTCCTCTGGTCTTCATCTGCAGTCCAATGGCCAGATGGAGAGGAAGAACCAGGAGACGGAGACGGCTCTCCGGTGCATGGCCTCCCAGAACCCTGCATCATGGTCCCAGCAGCTCCTGTGACTCGAATATGCCCATAACACTTTAACCAGCTCTGCCACAGGTCTCTCCCCCTTTCAGTGCTCCTACGGGTTCCAGCCTCCCCTGTTCCCCGCCCTTGAGAAGGAGGCCTCCTGTCCTTCGGTCCAGGCCTTCATCCGTCGCTGCTGCAGGACCTGAGAGCAAGCAAGGGCCGCCCTTCTACGCTCTACCGCTACTCAGCGGCGGCTGACCGCCACCGCACCAGGGCTGTCCTCCCGGGACCTTTATGGGTGGAGTCCAGTAAGCTGGCGCCCAGGTTCATAGGGCCCTTCAAGATCGAGAGGATCATCAACCCCGCGGCGGTCCGGCTGAAGCTTCCATGGTCCATGAGGATCCACCCAACATTCCACGTCTCCAGGGTCAAACCTTTCCGGGTGAGCCCCCTCGTCGCTGCCGCTCCACCTCCCCCTCTTCCAAGGTTGGTCGACGGGGGCCCCACCTCCACGGTCCACCGGCTCCTGCCGTCGTGGGAGGGGCCTGCAGTACCTGGCCGGCTGGGAGGGCCACGGTCCTGAGGAGAGGGCCTGGGTCCCTGCCCGGCACGTCCTGGACAAGGACCTCATCCTGGACTTTCAGCGCCGTCACCCCGACCAGCCGTCCAGGACCACTCCATGGACCAGAGACCCCAGTAGTAGGTCTTCAGCTCCTCCAGCCACCTGGAAGTGGTGAGGAGGAGAACGAGGCACCCTCAGGCGAGGACATCCAGGTGGGCGGCAACATCTGGGAGGAATATCAGCCCTCCTCCAGGCCCCCTCCTCCCGCCCAGCTCGGCGTTGGAGTTTCGGGACGTCGGGAGCTGTCCCTTGGGGGGGGGGGGGTCTGTCACAGTCTCTCTGCGACGCCCCCTGCTCTACTCATTCATTGTCTCATTCATGCCGCATCAGGTGATGAGTGGAGGCTACAAATCAGCCCTTCACCTGGTGCCAGATTGTTCTTCGCTGTTTCTACATGCAATTCTCCTGTGTTCTGCCCCGGTTTCTGGATCCTGCCTGTCCCCGACTCCCATCCCCGCCTTGTCCTTCCTGATCTCTGTTCGCCTGCCTCCGGTCCCAGATTCCCCATCCTGCCTGTTCCCCCATAGTTGCTTGTTTACAGACAGACAGACATAGACAGACAGACATACTTTATTGATCCCTGAGGGAAATTGCCTAAAGAAATTAAAAAAAATAAAGACACTTTATTGTCACACTG
>JAOPUI010000008.1:13202904-13219873 GCA_027123135.1 Urophycis floridana | reverse complement strand
AAGCTATTCTTCAGTCTGTTTGTTCTGGACCTGAGGGACCTGAGTCTCTGCCCTGATGGCAACAGATTGAACAGATGATGTCCGGGCTGTGAGGGGTCCTTCATTATTTTAGCGGCTCTGCTGATGCCTCGGGAGCTGGTCATGTTCTCCAGGGTGGGAAGAGGACAGCCGATGATCTTTTCTGCTGACCTGGTGACAATCTGCAATGCTTTCCTGTCTGCAGCAGAGCAGGCAGTGAACCAGACATACATGTTACCATTACCCCCAATTCATTAAAACTCTGAACAAAAATGTTTAATACCCCCTAAAAAATAAAATATTTTAAGATTATTTTGACAATAGATCAGTCAATAGTATAAGTTTCTCCCTTATACTATTTGTTTACCAAAAAGAACAAAGACTGTAAGGAAGGCATTCACTCCTATTGTATCCCTAAGTAGGTGAACTCAGTTTGAGTGTGTTGCTTGCAGTGTGGACCTCCTACCACAGAGAGGTGTAACTGCAATAATACGAGAACGAAGACCTGCCCGTTTCCGCTCAATAGAGGAACTTCTTTCGCAGATTCGCCAGAAATGTTAATCTAAGTAAAAATCAACACTCCAGTCCTCGTTTAATCATGCATATATTGTGATTAGAATAGACGGTATATTTTGCATATGAATGCGATTTTCATTCAAAGAAAATGGAGGAACCTAAAGCAGGTAGGACCTCGGAGGAGTTTCAAGTCGAATATGTTAGCGCGGTCTTCATGTTAGCGTGGTTCAAACCATAAACAAACGCTGCTGTCGCTGTAGGCGCTGCAGATCCAGCTCAATGTCATTTCAGTGTTACTGGCTTGTTCTTTATGACAAACTTCCCTATTTCGGCCCGATGAATGGGCCGAAATGATGGGCTGATGATGATGGGCTCTACGTGCAAAAACGTCATGGTTATTTCAATGCTTAGCTTAACCAGAGAAGACCCAGTCAGTGTAACTCACCGTGTGGCTTTCCAGTTCACTGGGGAGAATCCACATGTCGTCTGTCAGTGTGGAACGGTGGTCACATGATAACATATTGGCCGCTGTGGCGTCTCACTTGACAGTCCAGTACATATTCATTTTAACCCAATACATATACAACATCCCATGTACAGGGACTGGGTTGTGAGAACAATAAGTCCAGAGAATTAAACAGCTTTTTATTTTGTATGTACAAAGAGGCATCCATACAAGCATATATTATTGGTATGGTAGCATCAGGCAAGTGAATAATGGTGACCTAGGTAAAATCTAAGTGTGGATTATATGATATTGTGATATGGTCAACCACGCTTGAACCAAAACATCACACCACAATGTCAATATGATACCGTCTTATTTATTTTATTTCCGTGTGTCATCCAATGTTCTCAGAGTCTTAATTGTTCTATCAGTTATTTTCTCTCCAGATGGTTCTATGTTTGTGTAACCTATTCTCTCCTCTGGTCCGTCTCTCCAGATGGTTCCATGTTCATGTGCAGGTTATGTAACATCTTCTCTCCGAGCTGGGATCAGCTGCTGGTCCACTGCTCCCAGCTCCACTCCCAGCACCAGCCAACCAGTGACATCATCGTAGCTCTGCAGCCCCTGGCTGCTCCTGAGGAGCCACTGGCCGGTAAGTCAAATACCATAGAAATGAGAGATGAATTTAGTGGGAGCACAATTCATAAACTCTCGCTGTACTGTGGTTTTATGTTGGTTGCTTCTGTTTCTTTTGGTTTAAACATTTCATCAACCCTATGTTCTGGATAAAATTTGCAAAAAGTGTTTTACCTGTGACATTGTTGACTTCCATTTAACAATTTCTTTGAAAAACGCAAAATGTTTTCTTCTTAATTCTACACCTGTTAGCAACATTGATGTTTGAGTCTTCTACTCATAATGTCGTGTATTTTAAATGATACCTAATTAGTAGTGCACAAAATGGATCTGACGCAACTGTACATCTACTTTTCCATGTGATTTTATCCGAGTTGTCTTACTTTCAATGATCTTCATCTCAAGCATTTTACTATGACTACGCAAACTTTGTGGTCGTTGTGCAGCGTTCTGATTTCAAGTGTGTCTATTGTTGTTGGTCTGCAGAGAAGCCTACCAAGCGAAAGAGAGGACGACCCAAAGGCTCCACCAAGAAGAGCCTCTTGGCTTGCCCTGAGGACCAGGCCGGCCCGGACCCCCTCTCACTGGACACCAGGAGAGAACAGGAGGCCAGGCCACAGGACAAGGAGAGTCCAGGTTGGTCCAATGTAAGATGGTTCACTACTGAATGCCATCTCCAGTATTGTCTGTCGGTTGTAGCATATTATAGTATTGTAATAATCTTTGACACATCTCACAACATCTGACAATCTTTGACAGTATATACACAGTATATACTTTACACACGTGCAATGTACACAAAGTGCTTTATCAGAACACCATGTTAAAATGTGCTGAACAAAAACGTGTTCAAGTTTTAATGTGATTGGCAAGCCAGGAGCACTAAGTTGTATTTGTCCTATTTTAAGTGGTATGTCAAACATGATTACAATGTGTGTGTGTGTGTGTGTGTGTGTGTGTGTGTATATATATATATATATATATATATACATAACATACACACACACACACACACACAAACCACTCACTCATTCAAATGTCACTCAACAACCACAGGATGACATCAAGTCACCTACAAAGAGAATGGCACATGGCAGCTGGGGTGAAGTGCACAGCGAGAACGCTTCGAAACAGGCTCTTAAGGGCAGGGCTGAAGTCGTAAAAAGCTAGAAATAAGCCCTTCATCAGTGAGAAACAAAGAAGAGCCAGGCTGAGCTTTTACAAAAGACTATTAGGATTGGACCATAGAGGACAGGAATAAGGTCATCTTCTCAGATGAGTCCAACACCTGGTCGTCTAATGGTTAGTCGGAGATCTGGAGAAGCCTACAGTGTCTCACACCCACTGTGAATTTTGGTGGAGGGCCGGTGATGATCTAGTGGTGCTTCAGCAAGGCTGGAATCGGGCAGATTTGTCTTTGCGAAGGACGCATGCATCAAGCCACATACAAGGTCATCCTGGAGGAAACTTGCTTCCTTCTGCCCTGACAATGTTCCCCAACTCTGAGGATTGATGGCAAGACAGTGCTCCATGCCACGCAGCCAGGTCAATCAAGGTTTGGATGAAGGACCACCAGATCAACACCCTGTCATGGCCAGCCCAATCTCCTGAACCCCATTGAAAACCTCTGGAACGTGATCAAGAGGATGATGGATGGTCACAAGCCATCAAACAAAGCTGAGCTGCTTGAGTTTTGGTGCCAGGAGTGGCATAAGCAATGTGAACGACTGGTGGAGAGCATGGCAAGACGCGTGAAAGCTGTGATTGAAAATCAGCGTTATTCCACCAAACATTGATTTCTGAACTCTTCCTAAGTTAAAAGCTGTTTAAAAAGTATTAGGAACTTGTTTTCTTTGCATTATTCGAGGTCTGTAAACATTGCATCTCTTTATTTATTTTTATATTTTTATTTGGAATTCTGGAGAAATGTTGTCAGCAGTTTATAGAATAAAACAAACATGTTAGCTTTACTCAAACACATTCCTATGAATACTAGAACCAGAGACTAGAAACAGATAATTTTACAGTGGTCTCTTGCAGTGGACCAGTACTGTGTGTTCTCTGGAGTCAGTTCAAGTGCTGGTGGTCTAACTGTGTGGTGGTCCCAGGAGTCAGTTCAAGTGCTGGTGGTCTAACTGTGTGGTGGTCCCAGGAGTCAGTACAAGTGCTGGTGGTCTAACTGTGTGGTGGTCCCAGGAGTCAGTACAAGTGCTGGTGGTCTAACTGTGTTGTGGTCCCAGGAGTCAGTACAAGTGCTGATGGTCTAACTGTGTGGTGGTCCCAGGAGACAGCCAGGGGGCCACGGCCAGCTTGGAGTGCAGAAAATGCTGTCGGTCGTTCAGCAACAGAAGGCAGATCCAGAAACATATCTGCCTGAGAGAAGAGAAGGACGCAGACGAAGAGGAAGGAGACGAAGGTATTTGGAATGCCAATACAAATATTATTACATTTATTCCATGTTGTGGACTGCAGACAGTTGGATCCAGGCAAAACACAAGGCACATCAAATGTTTTTTTGTTCCTCAAAGTCGATGGTGTCAAGAGCCAAAGAACCGCTCGAAAAGGCCGGGCGCAGTCCTACAACAGAACCTTCACCCGCCAGGAAGGAGATGCTGCCAGGAACAAGAAGTCTGTGATCAGCGTTGTTCTGACGGAGCACGAAACCCTCCCAGGTCAGGCCAGGTGGACGGTCCCCATGGCTGAGCATTGGAGAATGTGTTTCAATGGGTTTTGATTTGATAGATGATACTGTCATTCCCTTATTGTGCTCCTGCAGATGCTACCAAGATGGTACCGGTGGAGACTACTCTAGCTGATGCAGATTCTTCGGCCGGCCAACTTCAGGTTGTCTGCACTTTAAAGTCCTTAGTAGAGTATTGATGACCCGTATAGCAGATAATATGTTTGTGATTTTTCATGATCCATGTTTTTTATGTACATATTGCATTATTATTATCATTATCATCATCGTCGTCGTCGTCGTCGTTGTTGTTATTCCACATATTATATCAGCTTCCTGGAAAGGTTCATGATTTTATACAGTTATCTAATACCCTCCACTCAACCCCAGGCCAGTTGTGTTAACAATGTGTTTCTATTGAACTCAGGATGGTGAGGACCCTGCAACGTGCCAGTCTCTGGACAATGAAGCCCCCAGCGTGGCTGCAGTCAACACAGAGAACCCAGACTCACAGCCCCCGGAGCCCAGGTCAGTTACCTCCCCACTTAGAGGAGGCTGTGTAAAGAAAGGGCAGCGGGCCGTTACTGCTACATGCTACTACATTTCACACACAGGACCTTTAATTCTATGGCGCAGTTCATCAAGACAACAAACTTGTCATTTGATTATTTTTGCTCTATATCTTAGCACTGACCCTGCCCCCATACCGGCTGCCAGCCAAGGCTTTCAGGAGTACTCCATTAAGCAAGTTAGTACCAGGTACCACAAGCTAACTCGGCTCACACTTTTGTGTTTATTCATTTGTTCCATTCAGTATTTCATACGATGGTGCTTTGAAATTGTGTTGTAGAGCAACATTACACTCCTATTGGATTCATTTAGTATTTTAATGATTACTTCTAATTGATTATAATTTAAATGTAATACAATCTTTACTTGATGAAGTGGATTACTATGTTTCTATTAAACTGCAGATGTAGCATTGACCATCTGACCACAACAAAGTGATGCTACCACTAATACAGTGTTGTACAATGTATTTCCTCCTCCTCAAGTCTTGTTGAAAGCCAGCTGAAGATCTTCACCTGTGAGTTCTGCAATAAGATATTTAAGTTCAGGCACTCTCTGGTCGCTCACCTCCGAACCCACACTCAAGAGAAACCTTTCCAGTGTCCACACTGCAGCTACGCATCAGCCATCAAAGGTAACACGTCACCATTCTACCGCTAATCTTCGATTTACGTCCATGTACATCTATATAAGTGTTCTTTTATTTTTTGCTCATATTCAAGCTAACTTGAACGTCCACCTGAGAAAACACACGGGGGAGAAGTTCAGCTGCCCACACTGTCCATTCATCTCCCTCAGTCCTGGCCACTTAAAGGTGACATTACATATGCTATATGTATTTATCGTCATAGATTGAGTGGCAGGTATAGCTGAGTATCATCAGCATGAGATGATGTCAGCATAAGCACCATTGTTACTGCCGAGCACTGCTGGTTTCTCAGGAAGGTTTGCAGTGCTGGTCTGGTCCATCCCTGGATATAATCCTTGGATGAGAGGCCTTATGTTGCTGCCAGAGGTGTTGAAGGGCCAGAAGGAGGTGCCCCTTCCTCAGGCTTGTGTAATGTCCCCAATGCCCCAGGACAGAGATGGGGACTGTGTCCTGAGATCTTTCACATGAGACAGTAAACTAAGACTGCCTGTGGTCTGAAGATCCCATGGCACTCATGGCAAGAGAAGGAGGATAACCCTGGTGTCCTGGCTACATGTCCTCGTGTACCAACAAGGCCCCCTAATCATCCCCTGCTCTCTAATTGGACAGTTTCATTCCTCACATCTCCAGTGGTAGTGGATGAGCCGTGCCATCCCACACTCTCGGTGTGTCACGCCGTTTGAGAGTCAATGCAGTGAATTAAAAAGAGCATGCGGTGAAGTGCAGTGGTTTCTAAGTCTGAATGGCGTGGCCCTCTCTCCTTGTGGCCCCCAGGTCCACGTAGAGCGGGTCCATCTGAAAGTGAAGCAGCACTGTGATTTCTGTCAGAAGAAGTACTCTGACGTGAAGAACCTCTTGAGGCACATGGAACAGCGGCACAACATGAAGGACGTGGCCATACAGCAAAGCTACCAGCAGCTCAGGTGGAGGCCTTTTTGTCTTGGCACAAATAGTTTTAATTAGTTAATTGGATTCATGCAATGTATCCAATGTGTGTGTGTGTGTGTGTGTGTACATGGTGGATTCATCGCATGAAACTAATTAAATGTAATTTGATTTAATTTGATTAAAAGATTTTAACAGGTATGTTTATGGGTAGGGTATGTAATGTAATGACCCTGCCCTAACCCTAACCTTTACCCTCTATCCCTAACCCTCTAACTCTAACCCTCTAACTCTAACCCTACACCTCTAACCCTAAATGTAGAGGTTGATTATCAAAAGGTGGCCGGTAGATGATGGAGTGTTGGTAATGAATGAGAACCAGAGCAGTACTGAGTGAAAGCGAGGTGACCCAGAATGTCTCCCGCCTGCAGGTTGAAGACGCGGCAGGGCCAGCGGCAGCTCCTGTACCACTGCCCCACGTGTAACCGCCGCTTCAAGAACCAGCTGCAGCGCGAGCGCCACCTGCTGGTCCACGGGCCCCAGCGGCCGTTCGGCTGCCTGCTGTGCGACTACGCCGCCACCAAGATGTCTGCCCTCTCCGCCCACGTGCGCAAGCACCTGTTCCTGTACGTGTGCAGCCACTGCGGCGCCACCTGCGTCAGCTCGCAGCGGCTGAAGGGCCACCTGAAGGAGCGGCACCCGGACGCCGAGCCGGAGCAGGCCTTCGCCGACTGCATCAACCGCAGCTACTGCCTGATCCAGCCAGGGGACGACGCCTGGAAGGTGGGGCCGGAGGAGCAGCCCAGGGGGCCGGAGGAGCAGCAGCCCAGGGGGCCGGAGGAGCAGCCCAGGGGACCGGAGGAGCAGGCCAGGGGGCCGGTTGAGCAGGCCAGGGGGCAGGAGGAGCAGCCCAGGGGGCCGGAGGAGCAGGCCAGGGGACCGGAGGAGCAGGACAGGGGGCCGGAGGAGCAGCCCAGGGGGCCGGAGGAGCAGCCCAGGGGACTGGAGGAGGGACGAGAGGGCAGCGCCGGAGCCGCCGAGAGGGGAGAGGGGCCGGAGCCCGAGGGCGACGGGGGGACGCCGGCGAGGAAGGACGGGGTAGAGCTGAGGGAGGAGGAGGAGGATGGAGCTGAGGGAAGCTGGGACCACCCTCAGAGCGGCGGGGCGGAGGCAGGGGGAGGTGGGGGAGGAGGGCGGGGCGGGGTGGAGGGGAGGGGGGAGAACGGAGAGGTGGTGATCTGCGAGGCGGGGAGTTTGGCTGCGGGTCACCTCGGAGAAGCCGTGCAGAAGGACGTCGCCACGGAGGACGTGCAGGCGGGGCCTCCTGGCTCGGCCCCAGCGGCTGGAGGGGACCCCCCTGCACCCCACGCCACCCAGACGCCTGCACGCCGGTCCAACGGCAGAGGTGCTCCCGAGAACCCGAGGGCGGAACCGGGCGGAGCCCAGGAAAAGGCAGCCTCAGCGCTGAGCAAAACCCATGAGAGTTCGGCCGTCTTGGTATCGGCCCGCTCTGATCCCGCCCCGGCCCGACATGCACAGAAGCCCGCGTCTAAAGACAGTGTTCTGCCCCCTGAGGACTCACCCAGCACTGGGTTAAAAGACGGCCCTGAGTCTCCCTCTGAAATGGTTGGTGAAACAATGGTGTTGTAGATAATTGTTGTCATTGCTGGAATCAGTACCAGTATTTATTGAAGCACGTTGCGGTTGCTTTGGGCCCAATGTCCCTCATTGCATGTGTAACGGTAGTGTCAGGAGATATCCCTTGCCTTGTGTTCAATTGGTGATGGGCGGGTCGTATGTTGGCTTTTTACATACATCGTTTGTCATACATCATGAATAATATGATACATCTATCATTTATCAGAAGCCAGAGGCCCATGAGCAGAATGCCTTCCAAAGCGTTGTGGCGTCCCTCTTGAAGACCCAGCTCAACATGGAGAAGTTCCAGCGGCTCCGCAAGATCTACGGAGACCTGGAGTGTCAGTACTGTGGTGAGCACAGACCTGTTTACGCTCTGCCGTGATCTGTCACTGTTGTGAGCCATGTGAACCAAAGTCCCTTTTGTCATTGAAAATGGTCTGGTCTGGGTCTCACAGAAGTGTAAATGGGGGAAATTCTCTTTAAAAACACAAGAAGTCTTCTGCTTCAGATTAGAGAAGGCTTTCCCAGAGTGGTAGTTCTATCGGTGGCACATCCTGGCTACAGATTAACTTGACAGTGATTAACTAACAGTGAGCTGTTGAGACACATTTCCATCAGTCCCTGTCTATCTGTCTGTCTGGTGGTGCAGGAAAACTGTTCTGGTACCAGGTGCACTATAACCTGCACGTGCGCACGCACACCAAAGAGCACGTGCACTACTGCACGCAGTGCGACTACTCGTCCATCACCAAGAGCTGTCTGAAGCGGCACGTTGTGCAGAAGCACAGCGGGCTGCTCTTGCACTGTCCCAGCGTTGGCTGTAAATACACCTCCCCCGACAAGTACAAGCTACAGTCCCATCTGAGGACGCACCAGGAACAGGTAACCCCCCCCCACACACACACACACACACCCCTTCCCTTGGCACTCTTCTGCAAACTTGGAGTCGCAGTGACTCATCCACGCGCATCGCATATGCGAACATGGACAAACTCGTCGGAGCAGACGTAGCTTGCCCCACATCAAGTCAAAAAACTGCACAATACATATGTTCGTTATGACATCTAATGGGAAAATAATCTCAAATTGTTACACAAACGCCAACATTTTCTGTAGGCTTAAAAAAATAACATTGCTGTGCACAACAACAAAAGTAGACTCCATCACACTGTGACCATGTAGGCTTAGCCTACTGTGTAGGCCTACTATCGCATATCTTATCAAGTCACAAGAAATAAGTAGTCGACGACCGAATGTCGACGGCGAGCACGTTCATGGACGCGCACATTACAACTCACAGAAATTCCACAGAGAATTCTCCACAGAGAAAAAAAAAACCCGAAACGTCATCATATGCTGTCACTGACAGTTTGCAACTAAATAGCCTATCATGTACCATAAATGTTAACATAGCCTATAAACGCACTAGAACACAACACCTAAACATCCAATGATGAGCCGTGGAACGGAACGTGTACGTAGTAGGCTATCGGCTCTGCGTATCCGGGTGAATAGAGAACGGTGTTTTACGGGGCTTACCTGTTGCTCGTGCAAGAAGGTAGCAAGTGCCTCTCGTAGACCTCAACTCTGAAGCCCTCAAGTACGGAAAGTCAGTGGCGTGGGTTGCAGTCTATCGGAAGATCCTCGCTACTACGGTGTGATTGATTCAGTGTCGGTGCGGTTTCTGTCCCTGTAGGATTCAACAACACACGTCGGGCGGTGTCATTCGGCGCGGCCGGGCAGAGCGCACGGGCGCTGTCCAGGAGGTGCGGTGCTGAAATGAGGAATCTTTTTGGGTCTCGCTCTCCTGTTTTCTTCTCGACCGCCCTAGGCGTAACGCAGTTTCCATAGCGACCTTCCGTCATCCCGTTAAGGAGTGGTCCAGCAGCCGCGCGCCTCTACAGTCACAACAATGATGTGGGGGCTGACACATTAACAGGTGTCAGGCGCGGCGAGGGTTTCTCGCTGTAGTGCGTCCGTTGTGTGATTTATACGCATAAAAGGTTAACTGAATTAACATATAGATAGCCCTATGACGGTCCGAATTTGCTGCAACTTGCACCTTTAATTTAGACAAATATTGTAGCCATTAAGGGATAGCCCCACATTACTCAATCTCAGCAAATGACCAAATTAGCTACCCATGTGTTTTTTTTTTTATTCCATGCCCGATTTCCAAAAATAAAGCCTTATAAAGAACCCAAAAGCATAGTTCACACACACACGCGCGCGTGCGCATACACACGCACGCACGCACGCACACACGCCACTGCGTGTCCATTCATAATATCAGCAGCTATGAGTCATCTACGATGCTCCCGTGAGCAGAGGCAGACCTATAAATCCCCCCCGCCCCCTCTTACTCCGGCCAATGCACGAATGCACTGGACCATTTACTTTACCACACATCTGTTATATACCTTTCCATTTTTTTATTCTTACACACCTAGTAGATTGCGATGTTAGTCTCTCACGTGATATTATTAACGCACGAGTGCTAGGAATTCGGACTATTTGAGGGTAATATAAATGCAGAGTTACGCACAAACAGCCAATGGTTTTCCACGAATGACGACTTGGAAAAAAATAATAATAATAACAATAATAATATAGAACCACCCAACTCAAACGCCGCCGAGCGCGGACGTCTGATACGATCAATTACACGAACACGCGTGACGTCACTAGCTCAGGCCCACAACCCACTGATACGAAGCAAGCGGCCTATTTTTAGTCGTCAACTTGTCTCTGTTGGACGCGCGCCCTGCGCTGAGCTCTCCCGACGTGCGCCGCTGGCGGTGACGTACAGAGAGAGGAGCGTGCACGGAAACCGTGGACTCGTGACTGCGTCGTCGTGACGCGCGCCCGATGCAAACGGAAGTGGCCGCTAGGGAGCGTCTGCAAAAATAACATCCGTGAAGAATCAAAACAAACAAACCACGGCGAAACGCCCGAAGAAGACTACACTACACCGCTAGACGTTATTGCGTCTCGTTATTGACTAAAGTGTCGCCAGGCGTTTGGTCCTGGGAAGATGTCCAACATGGAGAGTATCCTTTGTGTCCAGCGTGGAATAACCTAACAAATCCTTACCTTTGCTGTCGTTAGCATCACTAAATGTATTGATCAGTCTGCCAGTGGTGAGCCAGCTCATATGATTATGTCTGTCTATGATTATGATTACGCTTGTCCGATCTGTTGTTGCATCAAACCAAACGTAGGCCAGCTCCACGATGAGAGCATTTATTGCTATGCAGTGGACGATCTGTGTGTAGCAGTTGTTGTTTCATCGCATCCATAATCTCTTTACGTCCTTGACCCTCGAAACAGAGCACTTGTTCAACCTAAAGTTTGCTGCCAAAGAGCTACAGCGCAGTTCCAAGAGATGCGACAAGGAGGAAAAAGCAGAGAAGGCTAAAGTAAAGAAGGTACATAAACACCATGTTTCTTACAGACCATCATACACAGACCCTTGCGACCCACGGCCACGATGAAGGCCCACATAGGGCTGGCTGTTGGGTTGTAATGCGTTTATTCGTCCTGTAATGTGAGCTCAGGCTATTCAGAAGGGCAACATGGAGGTGGCGAGAATCCATGCAGAGAACGCCATCCGGCAGAAGAATCAGTCCATTAACTTCCTGAGGATGAGTGCTCGTGTAGATGCAGTGGCTGCCAGGGTCCAGACCGCCGTCACCGTGAACCAGGTGAGGGTCTCAGGTAAACAGACGTTGGCTTTGCCAACATTTGCATGCTCTGTATAATTCACCATCGCACAGGTCACGTACCAGCAATGATGATTACATTCTGAATAATTCATGTGTGTGTTTTGCATAATTCACAATGCAAAACACTGGTAGCAATTAGTTTCAAAAAATGCTTGGGCATACCCTTGAATATACACTTTCAACAAATTCAGCAATCATAGTATCGGTCTGTCATTCACCTCCATAACATCTGTATAACATATATGTCATAGGACCACAACCTAGAATTATAACTGAAATGTACTGTATATATATGTACACCAGGGCCTCGAAATATGTTGCATATGTATAAGCTTTTGTTTGTGCTCAGTTTTCAGGCACCACAATTATTTGACGTTGGTTTACTCTGCCTTTCCTTGAATGTACTGTGAGGAGGGCTTGTGATCATCAAAAGGATGAAAGGGCCCCCTGGTGGAGATATAGGGAAAGAGCAATATGCTCTGTTTAATGGTCACGGTAGAAGTACCTCTTCTATTTCAATTAGAAAACGCATCCTAATTCCCAATTGGCTGACTTGTACTGTCATTCCCAATTACTTAGTAAACACTTTGTAGCAACTATTTAGGGGACAAGTGTGACATGAACATTTGCATGAAGAACATGTATGTGTCGACCATCTCTTTTGGATGAATCTGTTGACAATGAAAACCACTATGCGTCATGGGATATAGTGAATACTCTACAAAGGATGCACTGCATTTGTACACTACTACACAAAGACACTTAAAACACCCTAAGCAGTGCTATTTATAGTGCACAAGAGGACCAATTCTGACTGGGCAACGACAAAACAAGCTAGCAAATACTTCTCCTGAAGATATGTCAGGAAGAAGAAGAAACGACTTGATGGGCCAACATCTCTTTGGGTTTGTCCAGGTCACCAAGTCTATGGCAGGAGTGGTGAAGTCCATGGATGCCACACTTAAGAGCATGAACCTGGAGAAGGTAGGGATCCACCTTCACACATACTCTGTTACACGAATACACATGTGTACATAGTACAGTAATCATTTCATTGTGCCTTCAATGTAAAAAATCTCTCGTGGTTAATCTGTTAATCTGAAGACTTTGCTATAAGTTCATAGTTTTACCGGTTTTTACCTATTTGGAGCAAATATTTGCTGGCTAGATTTGCTTATGGTAGGTTGGATAAGTAAGAGATAGTTGTATTTTTTATCAATGTATCAATGTTTTCTATTTAAAAGTTGTATTGATTATAATTCATTTACACTGATGTAAAATGCAAAGACATCAAATCCCTTCATGTGTTGAAACGCCACGATGGCCTTCACTTCAATGCCTTGACATCTCTTTCCTCGCGTCTCTTCCCCCCCGGCTAGATCTCTGGTCTGATGGACAAGTTTGAGAGCCAGTTCGAGACGCTGGACGTGCAGACGGCGCACATGGAGGAGACGATGGGCAACACCACGACCCTGACCACGCCACAGGTAAGACCCGCCACCTCGGTTCCCCCGGGGCCAGCAGCACTCACCTCGTTAGTCACAGTAACAGTGCCCCAATGCTAATTGGACATTTACAGTGCCCCAATGCTAATTGGACATTTACAGTGCCCCAATGCTAATTGGACATTTACAGTGCCTCAATGCTCATTGGACATTTACAGTGCCCCAATGCTCATTGGACATTTACAGTGCCCCAATGCTAATTGGACATTTACAGTGCCCCAATGATAATTGGACATTTTTGCAGTGCCCCAATGCTAATTTGACATTTGTCACATCACAATTGATGTCCTTTGTGTTTGTTCTTTTCTGAGTGTATCAAAGGGACTACAGAGAGTAGACTTTATTTTGTCAAGCTTTTATACTTGGCATCTGAAGGACGTGCTTTTGTACGCCATCATTAGGAAAAACTGCGTAAATGGCTGTGAGCGCATCAGGCAATCCACTTAGCGTTCACCGTTTGTGATTGTGTTTTGACATATGGCTGTGTGTGTGTGTGTGTGTGTTGTGCAGAACGAGGTGGACACACTGATGCATGAAATGGCAGATGAGGCAGGGTGAGTACTTAGATTGAGTGTGCCACTTGTTCAGACTTAATATACAATTCTAAAGTATGACAGGAAATAACTCTGCTGATTTGTTCACGGTAAATGCTGTGTTATTTTTATTTCTGCCTCAGGCTGGATCTGAACATGGAGCTTCCTCAAAGCGAGAGTGGCTCCGTGGCTGCATCAGTGGCATCGTCTGAACAGGTTATGCTCACAAATGATTTGTATCTTTTTTACAAACTCTTTTTTTGTTGTTGCAATTCCACTGATTCGCAAACATGTCATCTGCATACCGCCGTTGCCATTGCGAATGGAAATATCAGGCTGGCATTGAGTGAGAAAAAGGCGATCAGACGTGATGCTTCAAGCCACAGGAGACAATCAATAGCACCGTATAAAGTCTTCCCTGCTACCTTTCATTTAGCCCGGTTCCATGCAGCTGCGGTGAGTCCATCGGCTGTACGGCTCAGAATCACGGGGAGTTAAAACCTCAGGTGAAAAGAAGAACTCCCAACAGACAAGGTGTTGTACGTTGACACTGACTCTGGCCGCGGACAGTGAAACGAGGCCTGCGTTCGCCATGGCGACAACATGGCCCATCGATACGGAAGGCTGCGCCGCCACCTCGTCCCTGCAGCGCAACCCCCCCCCCCTTCCCCTGCACCCGAGACTCGGGTCAATATGGGGGCGAGGTGTATCAAAGTTCTCCAGTTGGAGCCTTGCGCCTTTTAGATTTACTGCTGTCAGCCTCATCGCCAGTCTGCGGTGCTTTGACCTGACCGGGCTTGTGTTTGTGTCGCTGTGGCTTTGTGCTTCTCCAGGATGAGCTCTCCCAGCGGCTGGCCCGACTCCGTGACCAGGTGTAGCCCGCCGGGAAGGTGAAGACAGGAGGAGGAGGAGGAGGAGACGAGGAGAAAAATAAAACGAAGGCCGTGATTCTTCGCTCAACGCTGTGTCTTCCTCATGTGTTCTTTATTGTCCTTCTTCTCCTTGTGCTTCTTCTTCTGCTGCTCCTCAGTGGCCTGCAGGCTCAGATATGGCTTTTACAGGGAAGAAAACGGCTCAGGTGGTTCTAGTCAGGTAAAGCCTACCTCCTCGCTCGCTGTCCTTGAATGAGGTTTGCCCACGCATCACTATGAACACAGCTACTGAATAAGCATGTCTCGTGTTCAAAGGGTTAACCTCTTACGTGTTACTTTTGAGTGATCCCCTGGGATTCTTAACTGTATACACGAAATACTGTTAAAAATACAGCGATGTTTTGATTTGTCGAAAAGCCTATATTTATATTTTCCGAAAGTGTTTGCGTTTGAATACATGTTTATTTGCAATATTACAATTCTTCCATGCATAACTGATTGTGAACATATATAAAGGGATTATTTACAATATTGGGTTGAACATGAAGTCCCCTGTTATGACTGATTCATGCAGATTCAGTCCACATAAAGAATGACAGGATGCATTATTTCCCCTCTGTCTTGGCTATCTACAGGCCCAATGTAAAGGTTCTGCCCGTGTGTTGGAAGTGTGTGTGGTGGCTCATTGTACTGTGATAAACCCTTACCCTATTTGTTTTATTCCAAACGCTGGTATGAAGATGATCCCTTGTTCCTTATTTATTTATTTATCCATTTATTTAAGCCCCCCCTCCAGCTTTTATACGCTGTACTTAATGTACATATACAGAGGGAAGTATTAAAACTTAATTTCCAACGCCATCGACTGGTTCTCTGTCTGTCTTCTGTCTCGTTCTTGTCCGTCAATGTCACAATTATTACCCTCATTTTTGGATGTAAACCCGTCCACCTCTGAACTCCCTCCTCTCATTTCTCTCCATCCTCACTCTCTTTTTCCATCCCTCCACCTCCACCTCCACCCCCACCTCCACCCTCCCCAGCCCGCATGCTTCCCTCCAACAGGGAACAGATGAGGGGTCAGAGGTCAGAGGTGTCACCTGTAGAGGAAGCGGCCCTCTGCCGCTCGCATGCCAGAGCCTTATTACACACACACACACACACACACACACACACACACACACACACACACACACAAGACACACGCCTCGACTTCCACTGCATCCCTGGGGAGGAAGAAGGGGATGAGGTAGCCCCACACCACACATACACACACGCGCGCACACACACACACACACACACACTCAGCTGGCAGCCATTACAGGTGCTGCCTGTGCTACACTCACCCAATGTCCACGGGAGTACACACACACACATTTACACAGACACACACGTGCAAACACAGTGCGCACCAGTGACAGACGTGGCTACCTTTGACCCCCGCAACTTTGTCCTTCCTAATCACGGTCAGGCACGACCGCGGCGCACCTCGCCGCCCTGACAGCCATTAGCATCATCGTCATCATCATCACTCCCGCCAGCCGACAGGGCCCGCCATTATGCCTTATTACAGACAGCGTTTTGATGAGTGATTGGCCCCTAGCTCTCTGTGTGCGTGTGGGTGCATGTGCACGGACACACACACACACACACACCGTTCTGTCATAGTTCCTCTCAGATAGTCAATGGAATTATCCAAAACACTTCCCGTTTAGCCGTGACCCCGGATGAACCCGCACATGTCAGTCATTTTTTTTTTTTTTTGCCGGTGGTTTGAACACGCGGGTTTAAAATCCTCCCGCCTTCCTGCTGTCAGAACGCTCCTTCTGTCAGAGCTGGGAGCGCTCGGTTTGTTTGGAGGGATTTTTTTTTCCCATCTCGTTCTGAATCGACATCTCCACAAATGTGCGCATGTGAAGTGAGGCTTTTGCCAGGTGTGTAGGAGAGAGCACGTCCACGAGCCATTTCCCTCAGAGGGTGTGTGTGTGTGTGTGTGTGTATGTGTGTGTGTGTGTGTGTGTGTCTGTAAGAGTGTGTGTGTGTGTGTGTGTCTGTAAGAGTGTGTGTTGTGTGATGGAGTCTGTGTACAAGGTGTTGATAGGTTAAGGCTTTTCCCTCTAGTGCCATCAACACTTTCTCATCCTGGTGCCAAGTGGAGTAACAGGATCTGGTCCCTGGCTCCTGGTCCTCTTCCTGCAGCCGAAGACCTCCTCCCAACTCTCTCTCTCTCTGTCTCTCTCTCTCTCTCTCTCTCTCTCTCTCTCTCTCTCTCTCTCTCTCTCTCTCTCTCTCTC
>JAOPUI010000008.1:13186915-13199504 GCA_027123135.1 Urophycis floridana | reverse complement strand
GGGGGGTATTGAGGATTTTGAATATCGTAGATTTGAGGACGAAGTGATAGGGTGGGCTAAGGCAAGCTTGACCAAAAAAGGTCTAGCTTCGCCACTGATTTTCATCATTATTAGGGTGTTGTTTTTTATTTGATGGCACAGAGGTCGGGGGCTATTCCCAACAGATCTGGCCATTGCATAACGACGCGCCTGGAGGAGAACAATGTTGTGGTACAGTGAGGCTCAGTGTTATGGTCACAGGTAAACGTGTGTTTGTGTTGCTTGTGTTTACAGGGCAAGTGAACATCCTCCAGCAGATTATTGAGCTCAGTTCAGAGAATCAAAATGCAGTGGCCTCTGTGGTTACCATGGCGCCAGGCACCTTGACGGTGGTGGAGCAGGTAAATGAATCAATCACTACTTTACTATGATGGGATGAATGCCCTTTTGAATCCAAAAAGGAAAATATCGCAAAAAATGGTTTTAGGCCAATTCTCAATTATGTCTCAGAGAAAACCATTCCTTGTTACCTTGACAAATCCTGAACTCAAACATTAATGTCATTGTCGCAGGTGGCAGATGAGCCAGAGAGCAGAGGTCACGTGAACCAGCTGATGCTTGAGGGTGAGGAAGACCCAAACAGCAACCAGCTGATGGTGGTGGAGGAGACGGAGGGCCTGGATGCTCTGACGGTCTTCACTTCACAGGGGGAGAGCACTCACCACTACATTGTCTACGTCCAGGAACAGACCGTGGAAATTGATTAGTGCCAAATGTGTTAGAGACGAAAGCAGAGTAAATACTGTTTTTTCACTGCACTCTAATGCCAGCTCATCCTATGCAACTATGGTTGTTAGGTTGTTAAAGAAATAGAATTGTTGCCAGTAACACAATAGTCAGAAAAATGTATTATAGTATTGTGGAATGTCATATATTTATCTACATGTGATATATTTTTTAATAAAAATAAATATCGCATTCATAAATGCACAATGACTTTTTTTAATGTAAATGTATTTAATTTTGCGTGGTCAATTTTTGTCCCTAATGTCTTTCCGTACTCTCTCCGACAGTACGCGAGTTTTCAACGGTGGGCCAAATCGATAATTCCCAGTCGATTGCTTTTGTTTTCCACAGAGACAGACATTGCTCAACGATAGTTCAACTATTAAGGGCATTGGCGATTGGAACCAATTTATGATTTGACCTTTGCGTGTATGAGCCTATTGAAGACTATGATTGTTCGCTCTGGTCTCAGACTGGGTTCGCCAGGTAGCCAGCAGTATCTCCGGGCAGGGCGATGTCTGGATGCAACCAGCAGCTCTTCCACTAACTCACACTCACCAACGATCCACACAACAGCCGCCCAACACAAAAACCTGCTGAAACAGCTCATCAACAAGTCCAAGTAGGTTGTAACGTTTGTGTTAGGAATATTCAATGGTATGTGATTCAGTTTTACTTCAACGTTTCAGTAGCTTGTCCCATTTCACGTCAGGTGCTGGACCAGGTTGGTTATGGTTATGTGCTAGTTAGACTGATAACTTAGTATGATTCCACAAACTAATTTAGCCTAGACCGCAATTGAACTGTTACTGTATTAGTTAATCAAAAGGCATTGTCAAACGGTATGCTGCACATGTAGCGCTAAAATATCCACCTGAATGTGTGGGTATTAAGCTGAAGCACAATGTCAGCCCATGTGTGCACATCTGGGGCTGAATGTGCCCTAACTAAATGTGTGTTATCTTCAAGGAAGAAGACTTGGTACGAGACTCCACCGCGGGTCAGTCACAACACCCAGCAACAACAACCACACCTTGAATATAAACCAGCATACACTGACATTAACGTGTTCATCGTTTCTATTGTCAGTTGTATGACTTTATATTGGCAATAATCTGGCATTATCACAATACAGGGATGATCCAAAATGCACAGCAGTTAGAGTTCAGCTGTATTGACATAGATGTTAAGATGCTAAATTCGTTTATCACAAAACGGTACAATGCAGTAATGCCAAGTGGAACGTGGCTTGAATTTAATAACAAACTAATCCTAATAATGCATACACATGTTGATGAAATGGTTTTAACAATGTATACAGTATTACAAAGAATTAGAATTCTACCGTAATTTTCTTACACTTTTGACTGTCCATATCTAGGTCATTTGTGACAATTGATACGTCCCAAATTGAATGTGATATAATGTATTGGCATTTTAAACACCAGGTCATCATTCACTTCAGCTAAATCCCCATTTTATCTGATATGGATTGGAAAGGCTAAAATGTCTTCCCTTGCCTGTAGACACCATCCCCATTGAACCTGCCCAAGAAGAAGGACCATGCGGAAAGTCATCGCTGCAAGATCCTTAACATGGTCCTGTTTAAGGCTGTGAATGACCTGCTCAGCTCAGCACAGGTAGCTCCAATTGATTCAATCATTCATTACGTACATGTGGAACTCATCCCTTGCTTTAAGTTTACTTCCTGTTCTCTACAACGTTACGTATTCAGGACTTTTGGGTCCCATAGAAATGTTTTCAATCAATGCCTTTGTGATGATAACACGTTGGGACCGTATCTACTGTGTATGATGATCCATTATTTTCCAGTAGTTATGCAATTTACATTGTTCTACCAATCTCCGCCCAAACCATTCAGATTGATTTTCAATAACCGCAATTGCATAGCATTGATCTTCATTATTCATTGTATGTATACATTTCTTCCTGTCCTCAGCTAAGCTATGACCTGCAGCTCTTCGACCCACAAATAACCAAGGTAAATCTCTCTCTGTCTCATCATGATATATCTGTTTAAAGGTATTCTTAACTCAGCACATATCGTGTCTTTCTTGGGGAATCACGTTGGTCTTTTGTAAAATAGCTCAATGTTTTTGTGGAGAAGTCTTTATGTTTGCATGTGCAAATTGCGATTGTCCGTTTTGTTTTGGTGGCAGGTTTCCTTGTCACGAGACTTCTCCAACTGCCGTGTGTTCTGGAGGGTCAGTGGCGATGCCCAGAGGGATGAGCTGGTTCAGAGGGCCCTGGAGAAGAACGCAGCGCAGATCAGGTGAGGACCACAAGGCCTTGTGATGGAGAGCGAGGCTGTGGAGTCACAGCGCTGGCGTCACGCTGGTCCCCGGTTGACATCTTATACGTGTTTACATGTTCATGTACACAGCATTTTGAGTTGGCTACTATTTTGATGATAAAATGTACAATCAGATATACCTGTTTGTAACCCAATAACTGGGTTTGGGGGATTTCTGTTTAGGTATGACTACCGATATGTACAGTATGTTGATCAGAACTTATTTCTTTATTTTATTCATCCGTCCAGGTATCTGATCATGTCCCAGCAAATTGTGGGTGGGATACCTCCTATTGTGTTTCTCAAGGACAAACAGCTGGCTGCCATTTCTGAGGTACTTAGACATACATATTTATTGTGTTTATGATGTCTCAATGTGTTTTGTTGTTCATTGACCTATTCCTTAACTAACACGCCAGTTACTGAGTTAAGTAAATCCAAAGCAATATTAACATTCAACACTGCATTAGTTACGGTGTCAAATCTACTTTGTTTACAGACCAGTGATTATTTCAACAATATTGTTCCAGACAGCTGTGGTTGTCTGCTATTGTATAGTGTAGGTCCCATTAGATTCAATACAGATTGGATATGTATCAGGATGTAATCGGTTCATGTGTGTTAAAATAAAATTAAAATAAAATAAATAAAAAGTTACAATTGAAATTTCCCAGCTTGGATTAATAAAGTATTTCTATTCTATTATCAGGTGGACAGGCTGCTCCAAGAGGCTGACTTTGGTCCTGATCACCCAGAGGACAGGTACTGCCTTCAACATTACCTTGTGGAATATTACCTTCTGTCTGAGGCAATCGTCCTGTTAAAGATTTACATCACCTCTCTCTGTTTGTCGGATGACTCTCCAAAAATGATATTGAACAGGACGGGGTGATGATTATTCACTAGATGACTTTTATGAAATGATCATTGATAACAAGTTGTTCTTTGGTGATAAAGCTTTGTTGTGCCTACAGCAGTCATACATGGCTCTCTTTCTTTGTGAGCCATGCAGGATAACAGCTGCAGAGGATGTTGGTCCACCCTCATGTACGGCACAGCCGGCGTTGTACGGCATCGACCACCAGCTGCTGAACAAGCAGATCGCTGATTGGCGTCAGCAGTCCAAAACGGCGGAGCACAGCCAGACGCATGAACTACAGCAGGTAGAAAACCCAAGCCTGATCCCACATCTGGTATCTCCCAGCTGTTGGAGCATAGGAGGGAGCAAAAACACACATTGTTCATGTTGTCGCTCTTAAAGAGGTTGTGGGGCTGTTGCTCCTGTAATGGTTTAATTACACTTATGGTTCTACCTCCCTTTCGTAGAGTTTAATGATCAAAGTCGTTTACCATGTTGGTCGTCAAATGTACATAGACACTGTGTTACAGTTTTCAGTGTTGTTCTTCTTTAAAATGTTGCAGACCATTAAACTGATACTGTGATCAAGTGGCTTGTGCTAACTGTGCAGTATGGATGAACAGTCAATGTTTTGGTGCATGCCCTCAGGAGCAGCTGTTGGCCATTGCAGAGCACAAGAAACAACAAATCATCAAGAAGAGGAAGAGGAAGGCATCGCCGCGGGACGATGACATCACACCCAGGGATTTTCTACTGGCTCAGCAAGACATGGCCACGCCCCAAAGGTGGGGCCGGACACCAACAGAGGAGCCAGAGGAGAGCGGCTCTTTCAAGGACGAGGAAGCTAATCTCCGAGAACTAGCTTCCCTGGATGAAAAGATGAACTCATGACACACTCAGCAACATCTCAAGTTGTATTACCAGAAGTAAAAAGATTAGCTTAAATAGTATGTATTTAAGGATTTGCCTTATGTTAAATAAATGAACAATAAGTGTTGTACACTTTGGACATGTGATCAGTATTTGTTATAAATAACCCTGATATTTACTAAAATTGGCTTCCAGTTTGATGAGTTAGATTGGCTGTCGGTAAACGTCACAACTTTCCTATTCCGGATGTGTTCAATCAAAAGAAACCAGCCGAGAGGATCGAGTTAGCAACGCGTTTCAGTATTCATCTTTTGGACCTTTTTTTTTTTTTTTTAAATGAATTAGTAATTTAATATTTTTTATTATTTTTATTATGTATTCCAAGCAGGACCATATTGACGATAGTGAAACAAAGGTACTCATTTGTGAATTGGCAAAGTTTTATTGTTCAAAGTAAAAAAAAATAGCTGCAGTTAACAGCAATTATATATAACATATATAATAATATATATGTTCTGTAGTTTGTCACTACAGAATGAGACTGATCAATTGGTTGTGCTGATGGTAAATATAATATCCTTTAGGTCCTGCCGATTTTTAGTGATCTTAGGGAGGGGGCAACGAAACACAAATGAACGAACAAGAGAATAAAGCACATGTTGAAAAACAATGCAACACTGGGGATCCCCGGTTAAGCATGGGGCCGTCTGTGTTTCAGAACATCTCAAAACAGGCAAAAGCGACAATAGTGTTGAGCAAACAGCAGAAAAGCGCTCGCTGCAGACTTCCCCAGTAGTTTGAAAACACCAAATAAAGCCCAATCCTGTTGTACTGGTCCTCACAAACGACCGTGGATGTAGGCCTACCGGGAGAGTTTATTTAGCACCGTTGAGTCCGACCCAGTCCCGTCTTGTGATTCACAGAAACGAACGGAACACGGTGTGAATAATCCCCGGACCGAGATGGAGGTACAGTGTAGCGATCAGCAACGCAATGAAAGTGTTTTTTTTTATTGTGAATTTGGACAGTATCCATCCTCAAGCTTCATTTTGTTATTGTTATTTTGTTAAAACGTTTAACATGTAAGGTAGTTTAGTGAGCAATAATGCAAGCGCCACCTCGTGTGGTCATGTCATACGAGCCCGTTAAGTCAAGCCTAAAGTCAAGTAGATGTAACTGTCAACAGATAGAAGGAGAAGTGCATTAAAAGAACGAGTCTAAAAACCGTTCCCTGCTAGGTCTGGTTATACTATGGTGTTTTAATGCTCCACCTTCACAAATAGGAAAATCCAGCATCAGTGTATAAAGTGACAAACAACCCCAATTAAAACAATCAATAAGTTAAGTCCCTCTGTTCTTTCACAAGGTCTGCCTGGCCATTCATTGACATGCCTACAGACTCCACCCTTACGTTGAATTTGCCTATTTTGACCTTTTCCCTCACCTAAGAAATATATATTTATATATAAATTAAATATGACACCTTTTTGACACCTTTGTTAGTTTGGCTGGCAGGCCAGTATTACAATTAACTCTTCATTTACCCACCGTTAAATGGAATGGCGAATATTGAACGTATGTTTGGAAAAAACCAAACAAATAACAATAAGGGACATAAACAAAAACAGCCACTGGCACAGTAAAAAAATACAAAAAGTTATAAAAAGACTTTGTATCCGAAATGAAATGGTGGAAAATTGGGCATGTGGATATATATATATATTTTAAGGAAATTGGTATCTTACATTTAAGTTGTTTAATAATTGTACATTTTTTGGATGCTGAACCTTCCCATTTAGGAATGTGGCACATCTTATAGCTCAAAATAAACAAGACAAGAAAATATATACGTATGAATGTTCATGTTCATGAATATTCATACTGAAACCTGGGAGCAGGTATGTATGTAGTGACCAAAAACAGGACAGTCCTGGTGATACTGTTGCCATACATACATTTACTTCTGCCCCAAGTTTTAAACATGTTTGTTTCAATGTGTTCTATCAATGCTTGTTTTACTGTAATCCAATCCAAGTCACCCTCCAACAAAAGAAAAAAAACACAGCAGTGAACCACAAACATACTGCCTTCCCTCGCTTCTCCGCACTTCAAATGTACAACAATTCAATCAAGCAAAAACAAAAACCAAAACACTTAGTTTTCAGCTGGCTTAGTACGTTGTCCCATCAGGGTCCATTTTGACTTCTGTTCCAAGTACCATTTTGGCTTCAAGTGAGGTTACAACATACAAGTACCTTGGTCTGAAGACAGGGAAACTGCGTGCGTTTTGTGTGAATGGTTTAGTGTCCTTCCTCATCAGGGCTTGGTGAAGGGGCCTCCCGCAGCTGGTTCCCTGACTCAGTTCTGTCGGGCTCCTCGTTCTTGCATCGAGGAGAGCCAGGAGCTCGTAGGGGTTCAGCGTAGGGGTGGTCCCCGAAGGGCCCGCTGATCTCAGCGGGGTCTGGGGGTTCCTGCTTGCATTCAACCAGCATTGTCTGCATGTCCCTGTTCCTTGTTACACCTGGACCAGTAGAGACAGCGAGAGGAAAGAGTGCTCAGTTAATCAGCAGGACGCCCTGATTGGTTGATTGCCAGAATGACCGTTAAACCCCATCTCTATTCAAATGCATTGCAGTCCAATCGGACAAGTCTTCTGTGAGGTCTTTTGGTTGGTGACGTCACAGGTCTCAGTCCCAAAAATGTCTTGTTTTGTTAAAGCTAGAGAAATAATAGAAACCTTTAAACATAAACGTGACAAAATGACAATTCTAATCGGGCTGCTCAGCCTGCCAACAAAACAGGCTATCACAGGGATTTATCACAAGGCAAGCAGCGAGAGAGGTAAGAAATAATAACAGAAAGTCATTCACAAACACAACCCCCTGTCAGTCGACCCCATCGAGTGCTGCAGAGTGTGAAGGAGAGCCGGACAGGTACCGTGGCAGGGCGCGCCAGGCGGGACGATCAGGCTGTGCTTGATGGACTCCAGGTGGCAGCTGTCGAACCCCAGCAGCACCCGGAGCCCTCGGCGGCGACATTCCTGCCGGCAACGCTTCCTCTTGGAGCTGAAGATGGACGTGACCTCAGGCCGGCTCATCTTCAGCCGGCACACCAGGAGCTATGGGGGGGGGCCCACAAAGTAAACGTCATTCCTCTACTGGGATTGCAATAACCTACTACAAGTAGGGATGGGCAATATGGCCTAAAATCCATATTGCGATATACATTGCAGCCCCTTGCGATAGAGATGCATATCACGATATATAAACTATAATCGAACCATTTCAGAACGGGTTACATAGACCCTAAGGAGTATAATTATATAGTGATATAGTGAATGGTCAGGCTGAGGAAAGGCTCCACGGTACGGCTCGACCACAGTTCTGTTGTAGTGGCAAAGTATTTCAAGTCACACAGCTCTTTTTCAATCTTTTCGCAGAGCTCAGCATACAATTTTGGCATCTCTGTGTCTGTAACGTATTTGCAGCTCAGCACCTCGTATCGTGGATCAATAGCTCTGATCGTGGCTTCGAAGCCGCGTCTCTCTACCATTTGAAAAGGGACCATGTCCTTACACAAGTAAACAATCATGGCCCTTGTCATTTCAGTCCATCGCAGGCTCTTCCTATTGTAAGGAGTACCTTTTAATGAGCCAGATAAGGCAGGAGCTGCGGGTCCTGAAGCGGCAGTACAAGGAAGTGCGAGAAGAGGAAAGGGATGCATTAGCAGAACTGCGCGGCATCCTTAGGAAGAAGCTCACCACTCTTCGAAAGGCAGAATGTCACAGAGAGCGGGGGAAAGAAAGGGCCAAGAGACAGTCTGCCTTCATCGCAAACCCCTTTGGAGTCACCAAGCAGTTGCTTGGGCAGAAACAAAGCGGCCACCTCGTTTGTCCCAAAGAGGAGATCGACCATCATCAGCAACACCTACAGTGATGTGGCTAGGGAGAACCCCCAAGACCCACCACAGACTTCAACAGCAAGGTGCCCAGTTGGAAGGAGGTTCAGGAGGTCATCAAGGCAGCCAGAGCCAGTTCAGCCCCTGGACCAAGCGGAGTGCCCTACAATGTATACAAGAGGTGTCTTAGACTTCTTCATCGGCTGCCAATGGATCCTCCAGGGCTTGGAGAAGATCACCACCTGGGCTCAGCAAAATCTAGGTCCCCGGTGCTCAAGAGAGGGAATGTGATGGACAAGTTCCGCTTCTCTCTGGACCCGGCACCCAGACCCCATCAGGATCCTCGTCAAGACCTTTGATTGCACTTTAAAGGATGCTGGATCCATCAAGTCCACACATCGGGAGCTGGAGGCGTGGCTGACTGCAGTGGACAAGTCGGGACAGCCAGGTAAGTATAAGGTTTGGATTTATCAGTATAGTGTTCTCCCTAGGATTCTGTGGCCCCTGCTTGTGTACAAGTTCCCGATAACATCAGTAGAGGGCTTCGAGAGGAGGATCAGCCATTACCTTCGTAGATGGCTGGGCCTGCCACGAAGCCTGAGCAGCATCACTCTGTATGGGCGGAGCAACAAACCGAAGCTTCCCATTAGTAGCCTGAATGAGGAGTTCATGGTTACCCGTGTAAGAGAGGTGCTGCAGTACAGGGAATCCAGTGACCCGAAAGTCTCCCAGGCTGGCATGGTAGTCAGGACGGAAGAAGTGGAGGGCGCAGGAAGCAGCTGAGCAGGCTGAGTCACACTTGCGTCACAGCGTGATGGTCGGCCCAGTGGCATCCGGAAGAGCAGGGCTTGGTAGTGTTCCTACCACGCGCTACGACAGAGCCCTGGGTGAAGACAGACGCCGATTGGTCCAAGAGGAAGAGAGAGCTGGTGTGGAGGAACTGCATGCTAGCCAGATGGTGGGGATGCGACAGCAAGGTGCATGGACGAAATGGGAACAGACAGTGGACCGCAAGATCTCTTGGTCCAAGCTTTGGCAAGCTGAACCTCACCGGATCAAGTTCCTGATTGCGTCCGTTTATGATGTCTTACCCAGCCCATCCAACCTCTTCTGTTGGGGCAAGGTTGACACGCCATCATGTCCCTTGTGTCTCAGAGGAGGAACGCTAGAGCATATCCTCAGCTGTTGCCCAAAAGCCCTGGGAGAAGGACGCTATACTTGGCGTCACGACCAGGTGCTGAAGGCGATAGCAGAAACCATCTTCACCAGCATCACCCAGAACAAGCCTTTCCGACCAGCAAGGCAGGTAATTGCTTTTGTCCGAGCAGGGGAGAAGCCTAAGCCCCAGCCTAGGGGGGCAGTGGAACTCCTTGGAACCGCACCAGACTGGCAGATGAAGGCCGACCTCGGGAAGCAGCTCAGATTTCCAGAGCACATCCCGGAAACTAGACATCTGAGATCTGAGACCTGAGACCAGACATAGTTCTGTTTTCAGATTTAATAAAACATGTGGTCCTACTGGAGCTGGCAGTTCCCTGGGAGGAGTGCATGGAAGAAGCCAATGAGAGGAAACGTGCCAAGTACGCCAACTTAGTGGAGAAGTGCCACAGACGGGTGACGTGCCCAGTGTGTGCCAATAGAGGTGGGCTTTAGAGGCTTCGCAGCGCGATCTCTCTGCAAAGCATACAGCGTGCTTGGAACCACATGAGCACGCTAGAGAAAGGCCATCAAAACCATCAAAGAGGCAGCTGAGAAGGCCTCTAGATGGTTGTGGATCAACAGGGGCGATCTGTGGGTACATTCTACTTGGACACAAGTCGGAACTTGATCAATCCCGGCTGGGTCGCCTGGGTAAGAGTGTATGATGTTGAAACACCCGATGACCCCAGGTTCCATCGCTGATGATGCATCTTCGTGCATCTACAGATGTACGGTATATAAACCAGGAAATGTACTTTATTATATTACTACTGGAGTAGGAACTTTATTTTAATAGATTACAACTAGAGTAGGTAATTTATTTTATTATATTACAGCTAGAGTAAGTCATTTATTTTACAGGCGTTTGTTTAAATTCCATTTACATCCTGACAGCAGTCACAAACTAAGACCTGGCATCAGAAATAATGGATTTTGCCCATCATGTTTGATCGATGGAAAACATTCCACCCCCCTGCTCCCAAACCCTCAGGGTGGTGGTCTCCACGCACCTGTTCGTCTCCTCTCCGGGGCCGCACTGTTCCTGGTCAAGCGCGTGCTCTTGCTGGCCTTGGACCTGCTCGGGTAGCGCCGCCTCGAGGAGTGGGACGACGCCACCCTGCCGCCATCTTCGCTCTCCTCGGGTTCACTGGAGAAGGCAGCCTCTTCCTCCTCGTCCTCCTCCTCGTCCTCTTCTTCCTCCTCCTCCTCCTCCTCCTCCTCACTCTCGCTTTCTGCGACTGACAAGCCAAGGAAACCGTATAAGTGTATCAGCGTAGTCGAATAGGGTCAAATCGGCAAGACGGACACGAACTGCGATTAGCATTTGACGTATTTTATGTTATTTTTAAGGTTCCGTGTCGAGCTAGGGAGGCCTTCATCCACACCAGATTTGATTTTCAGCATTTCGCACAGTCAAGCTCTTCACCTCTTATGGACTGTTGTGTGGCCTTGAATATTAAATGTACTTTATGCGTTTTTTCCAACCCCCTGACCTCTTTTCCTCTTCTTGAGCGTGTGGTTTCTCCGGTCGCGGGCCTTCCCTCTGGTCTCTCTCTGATGTCTGGATGAGCCGGGTCGCTTGTCCTCCTCCGACTCCGCCTCGCTTTCAGAGGCTGAGAATACAAAGTACACAACGCCAAGACGTGAATACAGAGGAAAGCCGCTCCGGACCACTGCTGTAGCAGCACCTTCCAAGAAACCCGTCCATGTTGCGTGCTGCACACTAGCAACGGTTCACCTAGCAATCGGAATGCTTCAAGATTCAAGATTCAAAGCATTTATTGTCATGTGTGCAGTAAAGAAACACGTTTCCCTGAACAATGAAATGCTTACTTTGCTGCCCACACTGGATGCTGAAAGAGTATGTCTGTTATGATGGCTGCGGCTGCAGTAAAGAAAATGTTTGCGGTCACCATTCAAAGTTATACGGGTTCAGGCCCCGTAGCAATACATTTAAAAAATGCACTGAAATATCTCGACACCGCTATAAGGTGACGCGTCGACTGATGTCAAGGAGACCACTAAACTTTCACGGGTTGGAGACCCAGTCAGGGACGTCACGATATGCAAGTTTGTTTAAATTCATACCGACGTATTCACTGTGACCAAAATTGTACTTTTTCTTTTACATTAAATTTTGAAAAAAAAAAAGACATACCTAACGACTCTTTTTTAAATTTTTTGGGTTGTTACTGCTAACAGAAATATTTTTAAGGATGGCCTGATGGAAAACCAAATGCAAAGCAGCCCTGCTGGTGGAGTTTTAAGGATCCTCCCATCAGGAGCGTGTCTGAGGGCCATACCGTTCTGTAGTGTGATCATCTGCTCCTCTTTCTGGGTCAGCTGACTGGTGAGACTGGCCACTTCCTGTTGCACTGCATCATGGGACTTCAGCAGGTCACCCACCTGAGATTGGGAGCACCACACTAAAGGTCACGAAAGGTCAACTGCTGCTATGCGGCAGCACTCAGGCCATGTCCACTGGGGAATCCATCAAACACAGAATAGTGAGTGACCTGTGCTTGGAGCTCCTCCCTCTGCTTCCTGCTGTCCTCCAGAGCCATGGCAATCTCCACACTAACCGTCTGACGGCTGCTTAGCTCAGCCTAGCGCACACACACACACACACACACACACACACACACACACACACACACACACACACACACACACACACACACACA
>JAOPUI010000008.1:13008706-13018857 GCA_027123135.1 Urophycis floridana | reverse complement strand
AACACTGTGTAGGGTACTGACACCACCACCAGGGGAACACTGTGTAGGGTACTGACACCACCACCAGGGGAACACTGTGTAGGGTACTGACACCACCACCAGGGGAACACTGCAACGCAGTGACCTCGAACAGCGCACCATACGGGGGCCTAGAGGGGCCCGGTCCAAACGCAGCCACAGCGCGCTGCTAGGAGAGCCGTTAGTGCTGCTAGGAGAGCCGTTAGCGCTGCTAGGAGAGCCGTCAGCGCTGCTAGGAGAGCCGTTAGCGCTGCCTCCCTTTCCCCGCCACCACCATCGCCGCACCTTTGAAGTCTTTGAAGTTGTCCCTGTTGGCGCAGGTGAAGGCCCGCATGGAGCCGTCGCTGAACTCCTTGAAGAGCCCCAGGTCCTCGGCCCCGGACAGCAGCCGCCGGCGCGCGGCGCCCACCAGGAACACGTTGCGGTTGTCCTGCTCCGCGTCGGCGGCGGCGACGGGCCTCAGCTGCTCCACCTGCAGCTCGGCGCCTTGAGGCCGGACAGAAGAGAGACACGAGAGGGGCAAGAAGAGGAGGGATGAGGGTAGGGGCCCACATCAGCGTCTCTTCTAGCAGAGCTGGGAACGCCTCCTTCAAAGAGACATGCGTTTGAATGGTAGGACTGCTCTCATGAGCTCTGTGCTATCCGGGTGCATGTTGTTCACATTGCTCCTTGGTGCTGAAACACAGCTGCTAGTGTTGAACCTGAGAAGAGCTTTCTGTCTGCATGTAAAACAAACTACCAGATGACGTAATTTAACCCACTGCTTCCCTCACTTGAACTGAAATCTTTGCAGAGCTATGTTGTCCATTTGCATTCATAGAGAGTGAATATTCCTCATCCTCCCTATAACACTAACTAAATATCGGTCCTAAATAAGGATGCCCTGATTCAAAAATTCAAATCCGGTACAGTGCCATTCGGTGACTGTCCATTTATTCGCTCGGTCGCTGGATTGGCCGCCAGCCGGACCTGGTCCTCACATACCTCCGTTGGGCTCGCGGTCGCTGATCTTGTTCAGCAGCCAAGCGATGGCCTCCTCCTTGGCGTCTGGGGCCAGCTCCACCACCACCAGGGGAGTGAAGGTGGAGCCGGAGGCGCCTGCAGACGGCTGTTTGAGCATCTTACCCTCCGCTACCAGGGAGCCTGCAGCAGAGACCACACAGACACCACATCACATCATCACATGACATCATCACATCGCATCATCACATCACATCATCACACTAACAGGACACAGAGGCTAAGGGGTTGGTGGTTTATCTCTCACATCCGGATGACATCAAGTCGTAAAGCTATATTGACTTGTGACACATTACACGTATAGTTGTTTTGTTTATCTGTGCACTGCAAACACCAATACGTAAACAAATTGAGGAAGGTGGTGGAAGAGGAAAAGAGAAACTGTACACAACACAGCGCACACAATGTCACACAACTGCAAACTTGCAGTTTCATCTCAATGAGTGTCTATCTAACAGGACGATAATACTAATATTTTGTACATCATATTAAGAATTTAAGTAATAAGAATCCCTATGGCAATGAGAAATGGCCTATATTATCATATGGCGATACATATAACAACCAAATGGTCCATATAATTGAATGTATTGACCAATGCATGTACTAATAGTTTTAATAGACAATACAAGTGATCACAATATTAATAACATCCAGAATATAAAGCAGGCTGTAACACGCCAAGAAACGCCTCGAATTCCAAGTCAATAGTCCTTCATGAGATTAGACAAGAAGTCAAGGACTGCTCCGCCCATGTATGAAGCCAGCCAAGCAGGAATGGACATGCAATTACCAATTGTTTTATGCACAACAATAACGTCAGGCTAGTACAAAGTCCGACTCTCGTGTAATATGTTCATGATCTCCACCAGTTCAATTCAATCTGACCATCTGCTGGACCATGGGTGTATCACGATGGGGAGACAGACGTATGAAGTTGTTTGGTGGACAGAAGTCATGGGACTTCAATCGACTCCACGTCACTAGTCAACGTAGCAAACTTCGTTGGCATCCCCGACACAACCTAACACCAGCCAGCCATGATCCATCTCAGTCCACAGCAGGATCATTGAATGAATCGACAAAGAACCAGGTTGAATGTACACTGTAATGTCCACATTAAATACAATTGACATATAAGGACAAGGCGAAACATAGTTTGAAAAGGACTAAACTGGCTTAATATTTGTCCATGGAGGGGGGTTCAAAGTTGAAACTACTTTTTAAAATGACTACAAGTTCCGCCAGCATCCACTGGCGAAACGGACTGTTTTGGGTCGGTAAAGAGAGACCATCACCTACCCAACGTCTCCTTTCCTGTGTTGCACAATGTTTAGACGTTTGACAGGACGATTTCTTCCGCAAGGGGTGGTTTCCCGTTCATGCACGGTCATTCGGTGCGCCTGCTTTTTGTCAAAGAGAGAACTGATTTCCACGTCTGTCCCCCTCGCTCTGCGCAGCGATGTCGACACCGCCCGTGCGAGTTGTAAGAAGCTAGAAACCGAGGACGCGTCCCGGTGGATGACGTCAGTGTGTCGATGATCACATGGTCATAAAGAAGAATGGCTGAAGTAACAACTGAGACAGGGTGAATGTCACTTACTTGTTTGTCAATTTTCATTCTGTTTAAGTTTGACAAAGTATATATTTATGCATTTTACCGATACAGTGATTGCGTAATAACTCAATATTAAGGCATGTCAGTGGGTTAGTCAGTGTTTCACAACTTAAAGTGCATCTGCTGTTCAGTGCAGATAAACAGTCGCTGAGTGATCAGCTGATGTCCAGTGTGATACAATGACACTACTATGTACTGTACTTGATCATCACGGACCTGAGAAGAGTTATTGCTAAATAAAATGATTTGTATTATGATCGATTATATCTCTAGTCAAGATTCAAAATTATTTATTGATCCCTGGGGAAAATTCTAGAAATGTTAGTTGTAATTAGTCTGCATATTGATAACAGTGTTATTGCATTCCATCAACATTGTGGTTTTGTTTTAGCTTCAGACTTCTGGTTCATCGCATTCTGACGTTTTTCGGTGTTCCCAGTCTTTATAGCGGTGTATTGGGGGTCCTGGATTCAACGTTAAGGTGACTCCTACTATTTGTTGAATAATGTACAATAAATTATTAATAATCGTATAACATAGTACTAATATACCTCAAACATAAATCCCTGAAGTGCTCTCCATTTCTGTAGCCCATTTAATGTTGTTTGTTTGTTGCGTGCATTTTAACAAATCAATGTATTGTACAGGCTACAAAGTAGGCTACTGCACATCCCTCCTGTAAAATGTTCCATTAGTTAATATACAGTACACCCCACCGAGCCTTCCTGCTCGCATGCATAAACACATGCTCACCCTATATGAACCCCCTGCATGAAACCAAGTAAGCACTTTAAAGTTTGAATATAGTGCAGGGGGAACATAGGGGGCTATATTAAGCCATAGTGATCTATTAAAATGTTACCACCAATGTTACCATTAAGTACATATTGAATGTTTCCTGTGTGAAATACATGTGATGTGGCATACTACTAACATCTAACTAGTCAATATAATGAGCATGACATTAACAATGAGTAGCATGTGTCATGAATGACTCCTCCGAAGCCTCGTTAATATATTTAATACACCTTCAATCCGTGCATTGTTATTGTTGACTCCAACTGCAGAAACCACACCCCTTACTGTAACTATGTCACTGCACTTTCAACATCTGGGCCTCTTCAAAGAGTGTTCTCCCAGGGGTTTGCCCTGAAGGGTGTGGTTCAGTAGTACTGTGTACTACTGTACTACAGTACTACTGTGTTCAGTAGTACTGTGTACTACTGTACTACAGTACTACTGTGTTCAGTAGTACTTGGTGTCTGTGTGGTCTCCAGGGGTTTGCCCTGAAGGGTGTGGTTCAGTAGTACTGTGTACTACTGAACCACAGTACTACTGTGTTCAGTAGTACTGTGTACTACTGTACTACAGTACTACTGTGTTCAGTAGTACTGTGTTCAGTAGTACTTGGTGTCTGTGTGGTCTCCAGGGGTTTTCCCTGAGTGGTGTGGTTCAGTAGTACTGTGTACTACTGAACCACAGTACTACTGTGTTCAGTAGTACTTGGTGTGTGTTCTCACAGGGCTCTGTGGATTCCTAACTGGCTGCCCGCATGGTGCCCCACCTCCCAGAGCCAGCTCCGGGCTGCCGAGGACAGGATGCTGAGCTGTGAGCGTTAGCCTTGGTTGACTCAGTCTCGCCGGTGGCTTCTTTAGGCCATGTGGCGGGGGAGGGACATACTGTATATATGTATGAGTTTTAGTATAGGCTAACACTCTAATATGTTGTTGTTGTACTGAATGGAATACAAATAAAACTTACATTGATCATCACAGATTAGACCACCTGCCATGAACATTTTAGTAAACTTTCAAAAACGTATTTAAATGTAAATATGTTCTTGCTATGTATTTGGCAAATAATAAACAAACAACTAAATAGTCCTTTTCACATATAATAACCAAAAAACATCATATTTTGTACGGCTTGCCTTGGCCTTGATAACAACTTGCATTCTTGCTGCCATTGTTTTCATGTACTTTTCGACAGTCTCTTTTGTTATTGAGTTCCTAGTGTCTAGTCTGTTGCCACAGACTTGCTTTAGATTTCACTTTTGTGCGATCAATCTTTTAATCTACTAAATCCCAAATCTGTTCAATCGGATTCAACTCCGGACTTTGACTTGGCCGGTCCATCAGTTTCAGTACTCCAGATTCCTCTTTCTTGGTCAAATAGTCTTTGCACAGCACAGCACACTTTGAAGTATGCTTAGAGTCATTGTCTGGTTGGTATATGAACCCACATCAAAACAGATTCAGTCCGGAAGGGATTCCATGATGCACTAAGGTGTTGTGGTAGACGTTCTTGTTCATGATACCGTCGATTTCCACTAATTGACCCTCAATGTTTCCACAAATGGCGCCCCATACCATTATGGAGTCTCCACCTTGCTTCAATGCGGGTGCATTGCATCTGGTATCAAAACGCTCTCAGCTTTTCTGTGGACATAAACAAGATGATGCTGACCGAAGAGTTCAAACCTGTACTTGTCCATCCAGAGTACTTTCGTCCAGTCATCAACACTCCAGTGTTTGTACTGCCTGGCATATCTGAGGCAATTCTGGATGTTTGCAGGCCTCAATAATGGCTTCTTAGCAGCTATTCTTCCCTTTAAGCCTTGTTCCGTCAGTCGTCTCCTTATGGTCGTTCTGGAGCTTTCTCTGACTCTGATCTAGAAGCATTCATCTCTGCCTGAGGATCAGCAGTGGTCTTCCTTCTGTCTCTAGTACTTAAAATCTTAAGGTGTCTGACATCAGCTTCAGTGAACTTTCGTTTCCTGCCTCTTCCTTGGCACATTTTGTCAGTACCAGTCTCGGCAATTGACTCCCAAGCATACTTGACCGCACTGTGAGAACTCTTTATGTCTTTCCCTATTTGTCTCCTATTTGACACCATCCAGCACCATTAAGTGCTTTGATGTGGACTCTTTCATTACCATTTTGAACAAGACTGAGGAATTTCAAACTGAATAATTAACCTTTTTATACCCAAATTTGAGCCGGCTCAATGGGCTTCTCTGAGAAGTCGGAAATTAATCAAGCATAACATTCAACCACTAAAACTATTTTTTTTTCTGTTCAGGAATGCAAGTAAATAACTTTAATTTGACATCTTAATCAAGAAATATTAATATGCTTTACTATTTTTTCAGTTTTTTTGTAAAACAATGAATTCGAAAATTCATGGATAACAGTATTAATTATATTTTAGAATTATTAAAAATATAATTTTGGTCAAAGAGCTTCTACATACTAGTGTATTAACCATTGCAGAAACATGGTAATTACCAGTGCTGTTAATTTAGGGCATCTGTGGCATAAACCTTACATTGGGTGGTGGTCTAATACATTTGTTAAGCACTGTGTGTGTGTGTTTTTCAAATGGAGGTATTCTCTCCACAGTATCAAATGAGATTGAACGTTGAATGTAGTCGTTAGAATAATGACTGTCTTCACCGACAGCGCTGTGCCTCTGTGTTGCATTCCACCAGGTATACGCAGTAAGCTGTCCAAACGGTTCGTCACCATCGCTAACGGCAACCAGTTGTGGACGCTCACCGTGGACGGCAGCGCGGCGGCGGCGGCCCACAGGACCCCCATGGTGCTGCTGCACGGCTTCGGGGGCGGCGTGGGGCTGTGGGCCCACACCCTGGACGCCCTGGCCCAGCAGAGGCCCCTCTACGCCCTGGACCTGCTGGGCTTCGGCCAGAGCAGCCGGCCCCCCTTCCCCGCGGACGCGGAGGCGGCCGAGGGGCTGTTTGTGGACGCCATAGAGCAGTGGAGAGCCCAGCTGGGCCTGGAGTCCATGATCCTGCTGGGGCACAACCTCGGGGGATACCTGGCCGCTTCCTACGCCCTCAGACACCCGGGCAGGTAGGAGAGGGGTCTGCCCAGAGGGGGTTCTGGGCAGGCGCGGTGTTTACATGTAGCTTCTGTGTTTCAAGTTTCCAGAGCTTTTTTGACTTGTGTCCCCGTTTGTTAGGTTCTTTCAATCCCCCTGATATCAGTGTCCCACTTAAGTGTAGTAAGCAGTGATTTGCTGGTGGCTATGAATCATTAGACAGGTCTGTTTCTTATATAAGGGACCTTTTACCCTTCAACATTTCAACATGTCAAATATCTATAGCAATCCCCTGTGACCCCATGTGTATTTTAGATGACCCCAAAGTGGAGAAGCACATGACTCAGTCCCAGTGGACTCAGTCTCAGTTAGTCTTCAAGTCTTCAACATCTGTTTCCTATAGTGGGTAGATGGTACTACTTATTTCTATGGGCACTACACATTTATTATCTTTAATCACAAATTAACAAATATAATTCTTATAGAATGAGCTAATTCATATATTTATTTATCTTGCGTGATTATTGGTGTTTTGCATTCTTGATTCCAATCAACAGCTTCAAGAGTTGCTGATTTGTAACGGTACATCAAGTCAAACACTGCCATGCTAATCATGGGCAAACTGTCTCCCTCAATCAAAGGCAATCAAGTCTGTTCGCAGCATTATGCTCAACAATTTTCTCCATCATCCGCCTTAAAAAAAGCAACACACACTTCTCCCTAAAGAGGTCTGCTGTCTGAAATATGCGCAATGGTTTTGAGACAAAATGGAAGGTGAAGGCAGAGGAAGGTTGCGGAATGTCTTTTCAGATTATTGCATACGCCCTATATGCGTCGGTAGCTTCCAGCCTCTGGTATCTGCAAATCTACACTCTCTTCACTTCCCCACCCCCCACCTCCCCACCTCCCCACCTCCACTCCCCCCCCTGAAAGATATGTGCGTGCATGTAGGTACTTTGTGGGGGGGTGGCATAAAATGTCCTCAATACGTTATCTCACTCCTTCATCAGTAAGAGTGAGACCCCCTCCCTTACTGTTATCTCCATGTTCCAAAATGGTCTCCGGATTTATGAGAAACCGGGACGTTTCTTCCTTATTTAAATGGAACATCTTGTGAACAGAAAAACAGCAGTACAGGGTGTGATAATTCCACGTCTTCTTCCTGACACGCTCTGCGCTACAGATTAAAGTTGGTTACCAGTCTGTAGCTGGGAGGTCAAGGGCACAGTAGATGGGAGGATACACCACGGGCACAGCCTGGCACGTTGAAAGGACGAATGAGAGGGCTTTTGTCTTGAAGGACACATTCAATTCAATATGTTTTAACATTGATGTATTGGAATTCGTTCAAATGTCTGAGAACTCTAAACTAAAATAAATGAATATTCTAATTCTAAATTCTTACATTATGAATTGAAAAATATTTATCTAATAATTTGTTTATCTAATTTATCAAAATATGAGATGAACAAAGGTAGTGTTGCATTCATCAACAGTGCAGCATGGTTGATGGATGTCCACACCTAGATGGCAGCAAACTCACATACGTGGCCTGATGGCCGGTAACCCTTTAACTCCATCTGTCTCTCTCCGCTCCCCGCTCTGTCTCTCTCTCTACCTCTCTCTCTATCTCTCGCCCTCTCTCGCCCCCCTCCCCTCCCTCTCCTGTGGACGTCAGGGTGAAGCACGTGTTGCTGGTGGAGCCCTGGGGTTTCCCAGAGCGCCCGGACCCCGTGGACCAGGACCGGCCGGTCCCCGTGTGGATCAAGGCGCTGGGGGCCATGTTCAGCCCCTTCAACCCACTGGCGGGGCTGCGGCTGGTGGGGCCTTTAGGTAGGGAGTCTCCCCCGCGCACCGCAGCCAGAAGCAGGGTCCACAACGTGGTGACTTGACAGAGAGGCCATTGCACAGTGACTCAGGTTTACATGTGGCCAGGGGATGGGCGCTGTGGTCATTATCTCTGTTTATTGGATTTTTAAAAAAAGTCAAGTTGACGAGATCATATTTTATGATTTTTTAAGAAGGTATTGTAAAAGGTTGTGTGGTACGATATAAGATAAGATAAAATCAGATGAAACTTTATCAATCTGCAATCAGGAAACTGACGTATCTCAGCAGGAAGTACAAGACAGACGCAGCAGTTAATTTAAAAAGATTAAAGAAACTACAAAAAAACAAAAAAGGAAAGGAAATTTGTTTATCATAGCTGAAAACAAATATGTCGTAGCGATTTCAATGTAAATGCTTTTTGTTGCATTATTGAAACCACACATGATTGACAATATGCTAATCATGTGGAGATGAATCAAAACTAGGACTCCATATGCAACATTCACCCTCTCACCCTGTGCTTTCAAACAAGCCAAGGAAAACTCCCCCAATCCTCTGGTCCTCACAGTCTCCTCTCCCGGCCCCAGGTCCCACTCTAGTGCAGACCCTGCGGCCGGACTTCAAGAAGAAGTTTGCCTCCATGTTTGTAGACAACACGGTGTCAGACTACATCTACCACCTCAACGTCCAAACGCCCAGGCATGTGTCTCTTCCTCTCGCTCCTCCTCTTCCTCGTTTTGCTTTCATTTCCCTTTCATTTGATGTTTATTTCCCTGTCCTTTGTGCTCAGTGTCCTCACGTTACTATGCATCCACCATTTCCTCACCCTCCACTTCCAACAAATAACAATAAGAAGGAAGTATTTCTCCAACGTTCCGCTTGAGATGAGGGATGACTGAGTGGGTCCGTTGGTAAGCAGAACACATCCGCTGTGTTCATGTAAAGCTGCTGAAGGGAAGGGTTGCAACGAGAGAGAGCAGAAAATAATTGTGTGTGTGTGTGTGTGTGTATGTGTGTGTGTCTGTGTGTGTGTGTGTGCGTGTGTGAGTGTGATTGTGTGTGTGCGTGTGCGTGTGTGTGTGCGTATGTGCGTGTGAGTGTGTGTGTGTGGGTGTGCGTGTGTGTGTGTGTGGGTGTGCATGTGTGTGTGTGTGTGTGTGTGGGTGTGCATGTGATTGACGGGCAAGATGGCTTCCCACGAACCATTGAGGGAGGAGAATCTAAGCTGTCTATAATAATAGATGACAGATGACTACGCCATTTCGAACAAACGACACTCTTAAATCTTACCTACAGCATCCTTCACCCCCCCCCACCATTTTATTTACTTACTTACTTAAGTAGTTTATTTTAGTCACTTAGCAAACTCTTTAATCCAAAGCCATTTATCTTTTGTCATTGATGGATTTCTAAATCTTGCTCTCGAGGACGCCTGCACGTTAGACTGTAGTAGCGTGTGGAAGCCCCCCAGAGCCTATTGTCTGTGCACTACCCAGCGCTCACTGTGCGCTTGTGTGTGGCAGCGGGGAGACGGCCTTCAAGAGCATGACGGTGCCGTACGGCTGGGCCAAGCGGCCCATGCTGCGGAGGGTGGGCGCCCTGCGGCCGGACCTGCCCCTCACCCTGGTGTACGGCTCGCGCTCCAGCATCGACGGCCACTCGGGCAGCAGCGTGAAGGAGCTGCGGCGCGGCTCGCATGTGGAGATCATAGTGAGTGGGCCGGGGAGGGGCTGTGGCTGGAGGCTCAGGGCCAGATCAGCACTGTGACCATCTTTTTGTTCTGTCTTACTTCTATGGATTTCTTTTTACACACTGCCTTTTTCTG
>JAOPUI010000008.1:12918513-12933664 GCA_027123135.1 Urophycis floridana | reverse complement strand
CCAGCTTAAAATGAGCCCATCGCCGAGCGATTTGATCACTCACAGACAAAACTGCGTCAGGTTGAAAACGTCTACTCCCTGTAATTGGCTCAGAGTCTTGTCAATCAAAAGCCAAGGAATTGCCATGAGCAGTGCACTCTGGATAACAAAAGACAAACGTACATTAAAGCGCTGGTTATACTTCTACAGCTGCGTATTGTGCCATCCAACTGCGTAACCACGGATACCCCTGGAGCCCTCATAGTTCTCCGTCGTGGTGCCGGACACGCAATGCAACTTCCGATCAGTAGGAGTCGCTACGCAAGACTGGCCCAGTCCCACGACGCCAACGGTCGGGAACGTCGCTGGTTGTTGTGCTTTCAGCTACAGTGAGTGATGGCGTCCGAGAGAGAAAGACTGTTGTTGTTGTTGCAGCTGAATAACATTGAAACACGGATACTTTGGTTACAAAATGGAGACGTGTCCAGAGGTGGTGTACGTCCACTCAATGTACCCACACCATGGTGTTTTCAAAATGGCGCTGCGTTGTGATAGTAGTCAAACCGGAAAAGTAATTCCCGGAAGTGGCGTTTTTAGAGGACCAATCGCAACCCACGCCGTCTCTGTTGTCCGTTGACGGAGTGACGGACACTTAAAAAATATTTCCTGCACCCGGAGACGACGGATAGGCTCTCCGTCAGGCTCTCTGGCGACGTATAGCACTTTACGCAGGAGTATAAATTAGGCTTAAGTAGAGCTGGCTATAAGGCCAGGGGTGGAAGGCGGGAGGGAAATGTGTTGAGGCCCAAGAACTGAGGCTGGATCACTCTTTTCATAGAGTGATCCAGCATCTAGCAATGTTAGACAATGCATCTTTAAAGAAAATAAAAAGTTCAAAGTTCATGTGTGTGTGTGTGTTTTACTACCATGCAAGCGTCGCCCTCTCAAATACCCAGACAGAAGTAGAACACAATCATTCAGTTAATAAAAGAAACACTCTTCTACAAATTAGTCACAGAGGAACTGATTCAGAATATAGATAGCAGCACTGCTTCACTGCTTCACTGCTGCGTTATTTATTTATTATTCACACACACAAAAAGATGTGCATCACCGCCATGGAATTGTCTGCGTATGGTCCAGACAGAACTGAACTAATAAATGATATTATAACAAAGTATTGATTCAATTATGAATGCATGACCTCTGTGTAAGGTCATGAATATGAGCACAACCAAAGCCTTTGTTTCGTCTTTCTGATTCTGAAGAAGCGGCAATCATGTTATTTTCCCTTTCAACAACTCTGTGATTCTCTCTCACACACACACACACACACACACACAATTGTCCATTTGTTGGGCTGTGTTTGCGTGTTGGCGTGGCAGCGTCATCCTAGCGCTCTGAGCTTGAATGGAATTTCTACTACAGCCATTAATCTGCTCCAAGTATTCAGGTCCTTGAACTGATTGTACCAAACTCCTACATGTGTACGTTACTGTACCACTGTGTGTGTGTGTGTGTGTGCATGTTTGCTTGTGTACATGTGTGTGCGTGCGAGCGAGTGCGTGCGTGTGTGTATGTGTGAAACAGAGAGAGAAACAGAGACAGAGAGTGAGAGAGAGATTTGTTCAGGCCACTAGCCTCTGCCAACACCCACGTGGTGACATTGTTGTCAAGAGATACCAACAGAGCTTGTCACAACGCACACAAAGGACAAGACTCACTTGGACAAAAGGGAACAGGGAGAAGGGAAAAAAATGGAATATGTCTTGCTGAACATTATTTGGGATACAGTCCAAATCGAATTTCCACCTTCAACTTCTCCATAGCTGGAAGGAAATTGGGAACTCAGGATCTTACTGTCTTGATCTGCTCTTGTAAAAGTGAACAACAAGGTTGACTGAACACATTAAGTAAACCTTACACAGTGACCTTGAACCAAGTCCTGAACCACGGTGACACACACACATACCAGGAAATTGATGTGTGTCCAACGGGAAAAAAAGAATCAGATTAGAGTCAAAGAAACAAAGTGTGAGTCAAATATAAGTTGCAGAATTTACACACATCCCTGTGTGTAAATTCATTCTCTAAATGTAACCCACCCCATGCTAGGAGTAGTGGGCTGCCATTCAGTCTGGCACCCAGGAACCAGCAGTGTTGAGTGCCTCAGCCTTATGGGCAGGAGTGACACTGGACCACCCATACAACACCCTCATGAACACAAGGAGAACATGGAAACTCCACACAGACAGGTGCTCAAAAAATATCAACCACAGCACCTCCGATAACCTGGTGGGATTGGATCATGTTCAGACGCTCTGAGCAGTTGGATGCCCACCAGCTGACATTTGGCACATTTCCTGTTTTTATGCTGATTTTCAATTTGCACATAAAAAACCCCAGGGGAAAAAAAGAGACAGAAAATGCAAAGGGAGGCGTCAAAGTTGGTGCATCAATAAAAGCTAAATCGATACCCTACCACTGCATCCAAATGCAATGGAAATCAGTGAATTGCTGCAATTCAAAAATGACAAATCACAGAACTAAAATGTCACTCAAGCATTGGCTCATTACATCATCTGCTACAGAACTCTTCCAAAAGCATGTCACTCCATTTTCCAGCGTGCTCTTTGTCAGCAAGCTGTTGTTTTATTTCACTTGAGGTTTGTTGGTAGTATTGTACCTGACAGGAGAATCAGCCCCACCTCTATTGCTTAGTTTGATGAACCAATGGCTAATATTCATATAAAAGTAGTGGATGGGAACATGTACAAAGCTGCGTTATCTTGTGCTGATTTTCTGATAATTCTGTTAACATTTGTGATGGAAACAGATCTCTCCTCCTCACCCTGAGTCATTTACAGATATAATAACATCCTCTAGTTGAACATGGATATCTACATCTTACTTCCCCTGTGGTTACGGACATTACCTTAAATGGACAAACTACCATGTCATATCAAACCTCTATACAATCTTTTGCATCTTGATGTACTTATATGTACATTTGGATGAGTCTCACAACTCCTCCCACGGTCATGAGTATAATAAAAGGAACCTCTTCCCAACGCCAGCGTTTCCCACTGAAACCTCTCAAACACACACGGCCTCACGGACATGATGTGGACCGTAATCACTTTGAGACCTTCTGCACTCGCGTGACACGTTAAAGTGTGTTGAGGTCAGCGTCACCTGAATTAGGCCACAAAGCACAAAGGCAGACATTGTCTCCTGTCAGCCATAAGTCATCTACACAGCGAGTGTGTCCCGCATCCCACCGGGGGGACAGACGTTTTTGCTGCGTATCATAGTTACACTGCTCCCTTGTTTCCCCAATGTGTAAGAAACACCCCCCATTTAGCAGGTCTCGCAGGCGCGAACAAGAACCTGGCCTGTTCGCACCTCTCCTCCTCCCGCTACACACGCGGGAGGAGGAGCGCTTGGCGAAGGCCCGAGGTCGACATAAGCGCTCAACTGTCTTACGTTCTACACGGCCCGTGCAGGAGAGACAGAGATTTACTGTGGGCCCGCGCGGCGTTCACTAGAAAACTCCAGCTTCTCGTGTGTCGCGCTGGAACCCAGAGCACGGGCCTTGCACCCGGCCAGCAGCCATTCATTATTCAGTCTGGAGTCGCTGCTCCCTGGCTAAAAAGTTATTGGTGAGGACACCTATTTCCTGTCTCTGCCTGAGGCGCACCCATACACACAAACCGCGCACGCACACGCGCAAAAACACACACGACTGGTGGATGAGTGACCTCATAGCTGGAACAATGTTCTCATACATTGGCATGAGCATGACTTGACACATAGGCAAAACAAACACAAATAGAGATAGGTTTCAGAAACACCGGGCTGTCTAAATGGTGACGAATGGTCCCAGTTAAGGCCATTGAGAAACATATTTACTTTCCAAGTAGGGGGAATTCTAAACAGAACATATTAAGGCAGATCAGATCTGTCGTCGAGGCTTTCGTCCTGAATTCCTTTACCTGCTAAATTGGGCTGTTGACCATCTCTAAAAAGGCAGACAGAAGACAGAACGACTTAGCGGGAGGAGAGCGAGCCAGTGGAGAAAGAGTCAACCTACCAGAACTCTGTTCTCCGTCTTGTCCCCTTTGATCTCCAGCTTGACTCTCCTCCTCAGCGACAGTTTCACCTTCCTCCCAATGGCATCCCTCACACTCTCTATGGATGGGTGAGGAAGAGGAAGGAGTCAGGGAGAAAAGCAGAGGATGAGTGAAATGGAGAGAACGCAGGAGAGTGAGCACTGTGAGGAAAAGGTTATAAACAGTTATAAAAACACTAAATAAACATCTGTTATTGTTAAGTTTTCTGAGGCACATCCCTTTAATGAATACCTTGACCCAAGGAGTCTTGGTCCAAAAAGTCTTGCTCGCTTCGGAGCTCAGGGTTCAAGTGCAAATTGCGCGGCCTGGCTTCCCCATGGCAGCAGATACAAGCCAAGCGTGCTTCCCATTAAATAAATGTTTCCCACAGGGCACAGCATTTGACACATTCTCTGATTAGAAGTGGGGCAGGTTTGATGAAAATGTAATCTGTTTCAATATGAACAGGGGGAGGGTTTTGGTGGGATTCCCCACCCCAGCCCCTCACACCCCTTTTGCTCTCTTCGTGTGGTGTCGGCAGCACGCATCTTACATTGCATGGTCTTGAAAACCCCATCTGCACCACAGCGGTCTGTATACAGTACATGCGAACATGGACACACACCGCCTATTGCATGCTAGCAGACAGAAACCCCACCATCTGCATTTCTGCATGTGCTTACTCATCCACATGCTAAACGTATGCCTATGTCACAAGGACACACGTGTGTGTGTGTGTGTGTGTGTTCTGCCAGTGATTGATTGTTCACACCCAGAAGCCCCCGACGGCTAACAGAGGGAACTAGTGTAGAGCACAAAACTGGGTCACCCGCTTCCACACACACACACACACACAAGGGTTAATGTGCACATGTAAATGTCAATGCATGTTTGATTGTGTGTGAGAATGAGACACACACACACACACACACATATTTTCTTGTTCATATAAAACACTGAGAGTGTGTGTGTGTGTGTGTGTGTGTGTGTGTGTGTGTGTGTGTGTGTGTGTGTGTGTGTGTGTGTGTGCTTGCAAGTTCTTGCAATTTGTGTATGTACCAATGAGTAGAACAGAGTTCCTTCCGAAATACCCATGCCCTGGCAAGGAACGAATTCAAGATATTCAGCACAATATTAATTTGTCATGAACTGAAAGTCCCTCCCCTTTGCACTGATTGGTTCTATCATTTTTACAATTTTGGAAGAGGCTTTAAACTGGATCGAGGCCAGACTGATGGGCTGAGAGAAACATAATGTGAACTCACAAGATCAGGGTGGTCTCACAAGGCTATGGTTTAAACATGCCTGTCTTTCAGAGGTTTCTAAGAACAAAGCTGTCTCAAAATCTGGCTGAGTGCATCGTTGCTACATTACTGAGAATACATTATGAACTGTGTCAAAGACAATATAAATGCATAACCTACTGGTGGTTGTGAGCTCATAAGGGGTCTGTCCACAAGCCCAGCAAAGTTAGCATCACATAGTAGTCTCCATGGACTGGTCCCTGATTTGGAGAGTAGATTACAGCCTTGTTTTGAAGCCATTTCAGTGCTATGGAGAGATTTGCTCTCATAAAGGTTTTATCATTGTGGTTTTCTAAAAGAGATTGGAACTGAATGTTCACGGTGTGCCTGAGGACTCCCACAATGTGTTTTTCTTCTTCAAATTCCATTCTGGGTCTCAGTAACCCAATGAAAAATCATGAATCATGGGATGTTTGGCAAATGTGTCTTCCCCTCTGATGTAATTGTTAGAGGGACACATTGGGTTTCTCTTTGCTTCATAAATGTTGCGACTATTTAATTTTACGCGAAAGATAAGGACAGTTCATTGCCATCGTTTTCTTGTTTTAAAAAAACGAAGCAGATAATTTGATGTTGGTGCATTCCAGAATCTTAGGTGGTTGACAGGGATTGGTGTTTACTATAACTCTTACATTACAGTCACTTACTTTACATGACCTTACATAATGTGCAGTAGAGAGATTGGAGCTCATGATCAGGAAGACACTGAGTAGGTTAGCCTGCCCCTCAGTGATGGCTCCCTGGTTACTTCCAAAACATAAGGACTTCAGAAGGGAGTAGAATGCAGTTCTTCACATGGCTGGAATGGAGTTTAAAGCTTGGTTTAGTGCCATGGCCTGGCAGGTCGGTACCAAATTCACATCAGTAGAAAATGGTGATTAGGAGAAGTGGTCAGATGGAAGAGGGGAGATGGCCTGCTCCAGCCTCGAATAAGACAATGATGAGCAGAGGATAAATATGATCTTGGGGATCATATTTGGCTGATATGTTCTTGGCAGACAGGGCTGCAGCGCTCTGCAGAAATCATCTGACTCTCTGTCTTCTGTCACTATGTCTTCACAGACACAGACACAGATCAGGTCAGATCAGACCAGATCAGATGAAATTAAAAGGAACAAGAAATTAGGAGGCCCATATTGTTCTAGTGTCAAAAAAACCTTCCACAGACTTGTGGAAGTGTCAGACCTGGTGTGCCCTGACACTGCATGTTTGTGTTCTACTCCCTAGCCTGCACGTGCTGTTTGAGTCATAACTAACATCCTGTGAGGGATCTCTGCATTTAACCCAATTGTGAATTAGTGGAAATACCCTCACAGTGATGGTGAGGCACACAGTGAGGTGAAGCACACTAATCCCAAGGCAGTGAGCTGCTCGGGGAGCAGCTTCAGCCGTTCGTACTGGTCGGGGTTCGAACCGGCAATCCTCCGGTTACAAGTCTGAAGCCCTAACCAGTAGGCCACGGCTGCCCCATAACAGAGACATGGAGAGGAATTCACATTTTACCATCACAATGCGATGCCCTCCCTCAGTATGAATGACACAGCCCAGCCAGCCTGTCTGGACTCTCGATAAACATTTCAGACATCGGTTGGGTCTCTGTGGTTTTCAGTGTATGAATGGGCAATGGGGAGGGACAACCTAGTGAAAAATAGGTATTCTCCAAACCTTAGGGATAAGGATTACTGGCAAAAAGTGTGCTTTTTATAAAAGCACAGGATTCAAATTGAATGAGAAATCCTTCCTTGCCATTCTTCATCTGAGCTCTACAGGTAAGAGGGAGAGGTTAGTCTCAACATGGAAAACCCTGTTTGTGTGCAAGAGGGCATGGAGAGACACAACCTGCTGATGTTGAATCACAGACATGCTTGTGTGTCATACAATGACTGGTTTCACACAAGCCAGCCAGACAGCAGGGCATCATGTGGAGACACAATACAAACTGTGCCAAACACCCTGCTGGGTACAGGCATTGCCCATTATTGCAGTATTCTTCGGTTTAGGGCACAGCCTTGAATTTGGGAAAGTGATGGTGATGATGAAATGTGGGGGTGGGAATGTGGTTTAAAAAGTGTTGTTTTTGTTGTTTTTGTTTTTTCAACATGATGACCCCACTTTTCCCAGAGAGCAGGGGATTTCCAAACTCTCTACTGCTGCCGTCTTCAATAAAATCACTGACACATATATCGGTGGTCCTCTTCTGAATCACGCATGATGTTGTGTCACGTTGTGGAAAATATACAACTGCGATTTCATCGACCAAAACACAGAGGGTTCGAATGGAAATATATGTTTGTCTTCCACCAACACACTACAAGGAGAGATCTCTCACCATGAAATACCACTGCACAGAGCGGCAGCCCTGATAACAGACAGAACGCTGACCTTAGATGGCAACACTACCATGACGAACACCTTTGCATCAGAACCAGCAGGTCACCTATTGCGCCTAAAGTCATTCACCTACAGATGGTTGATTTACTGAAAAACGTATTGACCTTCAATTTCCCACACTAGACCGTAATGTACCATCCATTTGATATGAAGATTGTCGGAGAAGCCATGTTATATGTTCAAGTTGCATAATAGCTGCGATATACAGCGACTGGTGAGTTGGTGATAGTGTTTGAGTGAGTCGGTCAGTCAGTGAGGGACTTGCATACAAGACGGATAGGATTATTAGTGGAAGAGTTATTGAATGACAGAGAGACAGAGAAAGAGACAGAGAGAGAGAGAGAGCCTGTGCTTGTCCAATATTGCACCATGGTGTCACAAGCGGAGGTACTTTGCTACACACCGCGAAACAAATAAAAACCTTACCTTGTTTCAGAAACTCTTAACTATGTGTGCATTGGCAAACACACTATAGGAATGTCATTGCCTTACTTTACTGAGAAAGCATGCCCACAGCAAAGGCCACACGTCTAGATGGCAAGGGATGATCGGGGGGATGTCATCACCTTAGTTTGAGCGAGGTTAACGGTCGCAAAGGTTTAACTTACTTAAATCAGTTTAAACAACTTCTATCGTGACATGCATTGCCCAGCCATCACTATCTTAACCAACAACAGAATGCCATGAATAATGCTCTTTGCAGCTTTCCGTCGCGTCTATTAAACGTGACTGCGATTCAAGGTGTTTTGAAGATAGTGTTGAGAATTAAGGTAGGCTGCAGAGACAACGAAACTGTCCAGTCATCTATTTTTAGACAACGCGTGTAGTCTGGTCTATTATGCTTTTTTCACACAGGCTTGAATTGGCCGTGAAATATTGATATACTTACCCTGGAGCTCCTTAGGGACCTCTGACACTTCTTCGCTCATTTTTGTGCGTACTTATATCCAGGAAAGCAAAGGGTAAAGTCACCACATCGAGGGTCTTGGTTTAAAAACGGTAGAAAACACATAAAGCCCCGAGCATTTAGGTGTCAGGTGCCGCCGCGGTCGCGTTGAGTCCAGGTTACATTGCCCTCGCTCCTCGTGGCGGTATCCTCGCAATGGATCCACACGTGTATGCTCTCCTTCCCATCCGTCCACGGCGGAGCGCTGCTCGGTCCTGTGCTGGCGGAGCTGGACTCATTGTAAGGCCATCTTGGAACCAGCCGGACTCTTCGCTCTGCGAGGAAAGGATCACGGTTGTACTGCACGCGCACATCCATCCACTGTAGTGTAGCGTAAAGCTCGCGGTGGCGCCGACCAATGGCAGCGAGCGGGGCGGGGCCCCTCCCCGACCGTGATGCGACAGCCAGGGAACCGTGCGGTGCCTGCCGGGGGTGAATGGCGGAGCGGCGGCGTGAAGCATCACTGTAAAAAAATAAAAATAAAAAAAATAAAAAAAATAAATAAATAAATAAATACATACATACATACATACATACATACATACATACATACATAAACGAATAAATGCATCCAGAGCTACAGTCACAATAAATAAAAACAAACAAATAATTAACAAACAAAATTAACATTATTATTTAAATATCCAATGAAGAATGAATATGGTATTTTGTTAATTTAACCTCCGTTAATTTGCTCTATAGCCCATAAGAGTGCAATAACCCCACCTTGTAGTTTCAAAGGAGGTGTAAACAACAGCAACCATTAAAAAGTGAATGTATCTCACTCCAAATAATTGTCTACACATGCCAATAAGATAACTTTACAACAAACGCCAGCATTGAGAGAAATATATGCCTAGGAGTTGAACGAAGGCGGCCTCTACCTGCAATTTCCCGAATTGCCAGGAATCCAAACAACACTACACATTTCTTGTTGAAAAAAAACTAGGCTTAGTGCACGAATCACCCAAACCATCTAAATTACTCTTGCTGCTGGAGTTGCGACGACTCTACTTACAGAACCTTGTATTAGGAGTTTTGTAACTAATCACCGAAAATAAATACAAAAGATACAGATATATGAATGGTCTGTCATCTGTTATGTACACCCCTTTTCAAGTAAACATCCACACTGTTTCAGTTGTTTCACAACATCCACAAATCCACAATAGTTCAGTTGTTTCACAATGGTAACCAAAATCATTGCACTGATTTTGGTTTTGGTTTGGTTTTGGCAGCTTAGATCACGATATTTGGTATTATACGAGAGGTTTCGTTGTGGCTAGATATCTCTGCTGTTGCGGAACGACTGCCCACTGCAACCCACCAATCTGTGACCTGTGACCTTGTCGGAACTATTTCGTTGTGGGACATAATCAGTTTCCGGTCTATTCGGCGATTTCAGGTAAAGTCTTTCTTGTCGTTGTAAAGCAACGCGTAGTTTAACCATTCAAATTACAATTTCGAAGAGGCAATGCAATTATTTCGGTGTCTTCTCTTTTGTGTCGTGACGTCAGTCAACGTTAGTGTTTATTCTTAGAGTATTCATTGTAGAGTCTATCGCCCGTCTGTCGGCTGAATAATCCTCTCCCACAAATCATGCTGAAATCAAGTTTTAAGCGACAGCGCTGTAAGCGTCGTTCCATGTAAAGTCCCATGATTGCGTATGAGATGAACAGTCTAATTATTTTTGTGACAAAGACGCTTGTCTGCTTGTACGATTGTGTCACTTTTGTGTCATACTCGGTTGTTTCTCTGACAGGGTGCTGTAATCCCGTCACCCGACGCCATGACTCTCTTTCATTTCGGGAACTGTTTCGCCTTGGCCTATTTTCCATACTTCATCACATACAAATGCAGTGGACTGTAAGTGTTGGTGTTTTTTCAAACCAGTTCACAATCAAATTAACATGTTCGGTATACATGGCATAAACTATTTTATGTATATTTCATTCATCTTGAAATCATGACGGAAGGTAATTTACGTTAGGACGTGTACACCATACTGACATAATGTCAATTGGATGTTCGTTTTACCCAAGAGTTGGTATGACAATACGTAAATGTATTAGTACTCGTTCAGTGTTGGGTCAATGGTGCTCCGGAAGGGCCCAAATGCTCCTGGTATACAATGGCTTTGCAGCCCAACTGGTGCAGTTGTAAGGATTAAATGGTTTTAAAATCTAATTCAGAATTGCTTTACAATTGGACAACATGAATGGTAATATACATACAGTTCTATATAATTGTTGTAGTATTGATTTGTATTGCATGAATATTCTTTAATTTCCAACTGTTAATGTTCTGTTCTGTATGTATGTGTCTTTGTTATATATATATATGCAGTTCAGAATACAATGCGTTCTGGCGATGTGTCCAGGCTGGGGCCACCTACCTATTTGTCCAGCTGTGTAAAGTAAGTGAGCTCTCAACTTCTCTCAACTTGAGAACTAAATTGAGATAGCCGTCAACCATTATATATAGTTTTGTTAGTTCCTGGCATTGTATCTTTTCAAGGTTGTCGTCCTATAATTGGGTTAATCTTCATTTAATTAAGATAAACCACTCCATCAAATGTACTTTTGTTTTTTTAGATGCTGTTCCTGGCCACATTCTTCCCGACGTGGGAGGGGGGAGCTGGAGTGTATGACTTTGTAGGGGTGAGTCCCCAAGACCACAGCATCCACAGCATAACAAACTCCTCTCTCTGTGTTCATATTCAAACAGAAACCAGCAACTTTTGCCTTATGTGTTATCCAGGAATTTATGAAGGCAACTGTTGACCTGGCAGATCTGCTGGGCCTTCACCTGGTAATGTCTCGCAATGCCGGCAAAGGAGAATACAAGATCATGGTGGCAGCAATGGGGTGGGCAACGGCTGAACTGGTCATGTCCCGGTAGGTCAATCCTCCTCACTCACTCCTGCTGCGGCTTGGACCACTTTTAAGTCAGAGGGAAGATATGCTGTGCTGACTGTTCCTTGTGTGGCTCACCACCAATTTGTGTTGCATAAATGCCTTGTTGGATGAAGAGTTAAAACAGTTGCAATTGAAGTCTTTTGACCTTAATTGTAACTCCCTCTCTGTTCACATCCTTTCAAGGGTTTGACTGGATTTTAATAGATCAATCAATGTTAGCTTTAAAGGGCAACAAACTTACAATTTCATACATGGTCGATAACCAGTTTCTAGAAATATTTAATGCTACTGCCACTTTTATCAGAACAGCATGTGACACATCTGTCTGAACATGTATTCATGTATGTGTTTACTAAAGATGACTGAAACATCAGAGAGAAGTATTATATAGATGCATTCATATTTACAGCCACAATGTAGGCATTTGTTAGATAACAGTTTGATTCTAACACCACCTCTACTGAGTGGCAATGCTATTGGTTATTTTGTTGGATATTAAAGGATGCTAAATATAGTGTTTCTATGTATAAATGGCTATTTCTTTCCCCATCCATGTTCAAATCATGTCCTGTCCACACCAACGTGGCTATGGAAAATATATTCTTCAACAAGAGAACACAAAAAAACGATATAAAACAGAGAAAATATTTTGACATTTTTCGAAATACTTCCTTTAACGCATGGACGAGGCCTAGCTAACGGCTTTCGAAATGATCTCACCTTAAACGTCTTCGTCTAGGTGTCTTCCTCTTTGGGTAGGTGCACGGGGGATAGAGTTTGACTGGAAATACATCCAGATGAGTTTTGACTCCAACATAAGTTTGGTGAGTTCTGCACTTCTCTTTTCCTCTCTTCCCCCTTTCTCTATTTCCTTTTCAACATCCACAATATCCCTGTTATTAACACATATTACAATGGATAAAGCATGTATAATTATAATGATGGCGCTATTCATGTGTAGAAAGAAAGCAGTGTTGAAGTGGAACAGCCGATCAGCTTCCATGCCCATTATAGTCCCCCCTCATTTGGCTCCCTTTCCACTATGGGAGCTGAATAAATGGTTATTCATTTAATTGCCCATGTTTCTCTGTTCAAGGAATACCTTTTTAAATATACCAATGCTTCTTCCTTTGAGTCAAAATGCTGCACCGTGTTTGAGTGTGTTTTTTCGTTGATGTCTACCTGTAGGTCCATTACATCGCCATGGCGTCAGTGGTATGGATGTTCACGCGCTACGATCTTCCCAAAAGCTTCCGGCTGCCAGTGAGCGTGCTGCTGGGTCTCTGTGTCTACAAGGCCTTCTTAATGGAGTGAGTCCAGTCCTACCTTTTCTTTATATGCATGTGCAGAATTCATTCCAGTATATCTCGGGAAAAGAGAAACCTACAGGAAGTGACATGCCATTGCTGTCATTATTCAAGGCAATGCCTTGCATGGTAGGCCTAACTAGCTATGTTGTAGGCAGATATAATCAAGGTTCCCTCGCATCCTGGAAAACATGGATTTGTTTTCATCCATTGATTTTCCTCTACAAAACATTTTCCATGTTTGTGTGTGCTGTCACCAAGTAAAAGTTGTACAGGTGTCTGTCAAAGGTATCATCCATTCATGTGTGGATTGGTGGCTGATTCCAATACATCTTAAATGTCATAGAAACTTCCCTACCTGCATACCCACCTGTATGAGGGCTCTTTCCAGCCCTCACCAAACAATAGAAAACCTGTATAATATAATGCATACGTTTTTTATTTGGGATAGTTGCCGATTTGAGAGCAAAACTGGTCTTGACGGACTGCTTGCATGTCAAGGGTTATAATTCACCTGACTGAATTGGTTTGCTGTTGTCATTGGTTAAAAATAGGTTTGTCTATCATGCTACTCATCCAATAGAGATTCTACTGATAGTCATATCCTATAGTTTTATACAGTTCATATAGTGACATTTGAGATGCATTATATAAAGGTAATAAACCTTGATTCTGTGTGGGTCTGTCCTGGCTCTGTCCCTGTGTTCTCTGCAGGTTGTTTGTCCATATGTTCCTGCTGGGCAGCTGGACGGCGCTGCTGGTCAAAGCCCTCCTGACCGGGGTGGTCTCCCTCTGTTCACTCTTCCTCTTCGTCACGCTAGTGCACAGCAACTAGGCAGCACACAACAACAACAACAACAAAGCTGTTTTGATTTCTTTTGGTACATAGGCTGTCTATTGGACCGTTACAACCTTAGTGTCATACCATTGTTTTTGTAAGCGGACATTTTCTGGGACATAAACGCCACAATCCAAACTGCTGTCCTGTCCTGTCCTGCCCTGCTCTGTGTGGGCACTATACTTTTTGTGTACATTTCCAATTCCACATTGGGCCTGTGCCAAGGACATTCCTTGATTCCAAGCTGTGCAAAAGGTTTTCTGGCTGAAACCTGCCCATGTGTTCAAACAAGCAGCTCATGCTTTGGTCTTTTCTACATTTGTAATGATCAGATTGGTTGAGATGACGAGTGTTTTTTTTGTGAAAAGTAGTTTCCTTATTGCTTTTGAGGCAGGTTGACCATTAGTAAAGTTTTATGACTAACTTATTTTTAAATGAGTGTGTGTGAACGTATATGTGGAATCATTGGTTTTCCTCAAATGAATAACTGTGATAACATTAGTTTTCCAGCAGAGGCCCTCCTATTCTAGACTATTGCAAATGTAACGTGTAGTCTCCAACATGAAACATGTGAGCAAGCCCTTCACTCTGGCCATTGGCAACATGGTTTCCCAATATGCCCTGGATAGTAGAAATAGAATTATATATACAGTATCTCGAAGTGGTTTTGTTAGAGATTCAAACAGGGACTTGTGTAGATCTGACACCAAGACATTCAAATTGACCATTCTCATTAGTCAATATGGGAGGATGCTGGATACTGTTATCGAAATTAATTCTAATGAACATAACTATTTAGGTCACACGGAAATTCCTTCACACCAAAATGATTAGATTTGTTCTGTAACTCAAATAATTCAACTGTTTGCAATATGGAATAATATTGTGAGTGTGCTGTGTAGAGAATCAATGCACCGCAGTGCATCAATTGTGACCACAACGTCTGGCGTGGATCTCTGCTGCTGAAGTCCCTGTTTGGAGTGTGTGCACGTGTGTTTGGAAGTAATGGATAGTGAGCTGATGCACTGCATCTAAAGCAGCCTCGACCCTGTTGCCTTCACGACTGGCGGGGGCAAGCGCTCCGTGCTCTGGGTTTGAATGAACATTGAGGTATGTGGTACTCCAGACATGGTGTCACTGCTTTATCCAGGCCAAGATTTGCATCGGTCAGCTAGCTCACATTTGGAACCCCATATAAGCATATACACCCTACTTCTGCAGATGTATAAAATATATTTTGGTCTTGGAGAAGGCGTTCGACCGTGTCCCTCGGGGAGCTCTGTGGGGGGTGCTCCGGGAGTATGGGGTACCGGGCCCGCTGTTACGGGCCATCGGGTCCCTGTACTCCCGGTGCCA
>JAOPUI010000008.1:12815190-12838446 GCA_027123135.1 Urophycis floridana | reverse complement strand
ATGGCGAGGAAACCCCGTGGACGAGGCTCCGCTTTTTCATGACGGTGAGTTTCCCCCTTTGAGTGTATTATAATTTTGTGATAAAAATTTCAAGGGAAAAAACACACACACACAGCCTCCTTCCTCCCTTCCTTCGAGGGAGGGAAGAGGGTTTGAGCCGCGCGAGGAGAATCTATGCGAGACAGAACAAGGGACAGCGAGAGGGAGAGACAAATATATGAGTGGGAGAGGGAGAAGGAGAAGGAGAAGGAGGAGGAGGAGGAGGGAGCGAATTAAAAAGTTGGCCAAATGGAGATATTGGGTTTCAAGAGGAGTGAGACACACGGGTGCAAGGGTTCGCCTCTTTCCGTCGTCTTTATGTCATGCTCATCCAGATAAATATTGATGCACGGACAAGATTTAGTCCGGGGGCCGTCTGGTCTCCGCCGCCGAGCGGCCCGGCAGCCCGTACGTACCGTCAGCCCGGATTGGGGCTGACGGTCCGGCGAACTGCCCGGCCCGCCCGGCGGCAGAGACGCTGCGGGCTCCAAACGGGATGAAGTGCCGTCCGCTCCACCAAACCGAGAGAAATGAGACGTTTTGCATGCTGGCAGATGAGCTTAAATGGAAGACAAACGAAAGGCTCCCCTGCAGCGCGTCAGCGGCTGCAGGACGGGCGGTGGTGCTGCTGCCGCTCGGCTCGACTCGGTTCTCCTGCTGTCGGTTCGCTCTATTTTGGGAAATAAAACTCGCAAGCTTCACGTTTTGCTGGCTTTTTGTTGGAGGTTTTGGCTTTGGTATGGACACTGCGGGAGTGTTCTGGGTGGATCTGCCACTGGCTGGGCTCTCCGTGTAGCATGAGGCTAGGGCGTGTTTCTGGTGTTGTTGTTTAACCTTAGTTTCTAATAAAATGTTCCCCTTTCTCTAAGTTTCAAACCCTGATCACACACATCACAGCTGATGTGGTGGTGCGCAGACACAGCCTGGGTTATACATGCATATTAATGTATGGTCGTCGATTAAATTATTCCTTTCAAAGTGGCTACTTGTGATTCAGTGGACATTTAGAAATGTAAATTTATATACACTCCGTCTCTTCCATTAACGTTATAACGTTATACATTATGGGGAGGGTTATATAGTTTTTCACGCCTTACCAGTTATTGCCCATGTAGCTGTTTTGTGAAATAAAGTGTATTGTTTCAATCGTTTGGCTTCATTTTTTTGTTAGCTGTAATATTGTAAATGTTTATTTACTTCAGAAGTCTGCCTGCTACGTTTACTACGATGTTTCTTTTCATAGAATAACATTATTTATTTATTTTTACTCATTCTATTCACACCAAATTGGACCAAAAAGCCTTTCTGTGCGCCGTGTGTTTTGTGCCATACTCCGTATTTACCGTACTCCGTATTTACCATACTCCGTGTAACCATACTCCGTATAGTAACCATACTCTATAGTTTTCATATCCGCTACATGGCCGTCCTTTGTTCCTCACTAAAGATGGAGGTGCAGCCATTAAGGAAACCAGCACAGCACACCATTATGGAAGAGACTAGCAGCCATTAAGGAAGAGGCTAGCAGCCATTATGGAAGAGGCTCGCAGCCATTTTGTAGCGATGGTGCTGTCAACGTTCACAGAACATAAGAGCAGCAAATCGTACTTTCGCGTATTAGAAAATACACATAACTGTGTTGTTATGTCACTCAAATACAAGAATCTGAATTGAATCTGAAATTTGTTCATATATTTTTTTTCTTCTGAACTGCCCATTACATGCAAACAGGCCCATATTTGTATTTGACTTGGCTGGTCTATTACAGACATTCCCCAACAGTGACTACATAGCTGAATTCCATAGATGAATTGAATAAAAGCAGACAAACGTCCCTTTTTCAAATAAAAGAGCAACATAGGAATCAAGCACACAAGAAATGTGCTAAAAGAATCGGGTGGGTTTGATAAAGCTTGTATAACTCTGTTCCATGGTGGTGTAGCTGACAGCAGAAATGACCAATCAGTGGGCGGAGGAGTATTAGGGGGCGGGAACATGTCTGTCAGTGCTTGGCTCTAGGTGAGGATTATAGACCATAGTGTTCTCGTATACCATGTTCCACTGTTCTCATCCTATCTCTCTCTCTCCCTCCCCACCTCATGTTGTCACTATTGTCCCAAACCTCCCCAACCCCTCCCACCACTCTCCCCACTCTACATGTCACTGCCTTTCCACCACATGTCCTACCCTGAACTACACTACAGGAAATAAAGGGTGTTAAATGACAGATTCCATGCTCCGTGCCAGAATACTGTGAGTGGATGCGTCACCAAACAGTCACTAACCACAAGTTTGGCATGCTGGTTTAAAGAAAAAGGCCTTGTCTAAACTCACAAGCACCCCACTAGCATAAACACTCCTATGGCGGCGATTGCACCGATGATAGCGTTCAAGCTGTTCAAGTGACCTTGTTTAGCTAACTTCATTTACACTAGTCATGTATATGCAGCACTCTAGTTGTACATTCCACTTTAACCCCTTACCTGACCCCCACCATTTTGTGCACATCTCATCATGTAACTACTGCAGCCTTCCTTGTTGTGTGCTCCATGACAGCCCCTTGTTCGTCTCCTAGGTGTCATGGATGATGAGGACGACCGCCGGCTTCTGGATATTATAGGGTAAACAGCACGTTACAGCACTCGCCTGATTTGTAGGGTAAACAGCACGTTACAGCACTCGCCTGATTTGTAGGGTAAACAGCACGTTACAGCACTCGCCTGATTTGTTGCACGTGAGAAATATGAACCACCTTTTTGTTATCGGTCATTTGTTCCTCCTCTCGCCCTGAGTTGGGAGCCTCCAAGTCTATAAGATAAGATATGTTCATGATATTCTTACAATTACAATTACACAAATCAATTTTTCCCCCTGTACCCTTCATTCGCTACACTCTTTGTGAGTGCCTCATGCTGGCAAGAATGAACCCAGATGAGAAAATTGCTATAAGTACTATACATAATACAGGCATAATACAAACATAATTATTTCATTGTATTCATTAATGTAACCTCTTACAAGTTATCTATTCTCCTTGGATTTTTTTTGCATGCAAATGCTTTAGTTCACAGTTCACATAGTGAATTAGAAAATGCCATCGCAATTTTGCAATTACTTGTCACACACTCTAAAACATGGTATCCTTCCTGTTTCACAATCTCAGAGATGTGGACGCACTGAATGACTACCTTCATGGCTGCAAGTCAGTAAGTACCCCGCTGTACACCTCAATTACAAAGCGTGCACCGCACTCTGACGATTTATAAGCTTATTCAGCGTTCCAGACGCTGAGGCAGCTAATTGAATTCAGTTTGACCCCGTTCCGGTGTGTTGCAGCGTGATGAATGTGCTTTGAAGAGCACCACACATAGCGTTGGCGTGGTGTTTACAGTGGAATCAGGTTGACCGCCTGTTTGTGTTCCTGCAGATCGAGGAGGATGACGTGACGAATGCAGCCTACGGATCGGATGGCTCCTTCTTCCCTGGCAACACTGTGGGTTTGCTCACCTTCGTTACCTCCCCCCCATTAGCCCCCGTTACCCGCCTCCCCCCGTTACCCACCTCCCCCCAGAGAGACTGTGGCCCGAGAAAGGGTGTGAGGCATGAATTGGCTGTGTGGCAACTTTCAAACCAAAAACCCAGCAGAAACCCAAATCTTTTGGTATCCAAAATAGCTCACGTTCAGGATCAAATAGCCTAATGTTATATACTCCATAACATTCAACGTCACCGGATCTCTCGTTTGTTTGACGTTCAAATACTGGTGACTGAGATGTTTGTTCTTCACCCCCCGAAAAATTGCAGACCGGCCCGAACGCTGGCGGCAAAGATGACTCCTCCGCCATGGGCGAGTTTGGCCAGGACTCGGGCGAAGGCCTCCAGCTCTCCAGCAGCCTGTCGTTCATCGAGGAGGAGCTGGGCTCCGGCCGCTCCCCCGGGGCCGCGGACCTCGGCGGCGCCGACCAGCCCTTCGACATCCTCCAGAAGTCCCTCATGGAGGCGGACATCACGGAGCAGACGCTGGCCCAGGAGGCCCTGCTGGACTCCCAGCCGGCGCCGGCGCCCCCGGTGGTGCAGGCGCCCGCGCCCGCGCCCTTCCCCTCCCAGCTGGTCTCTGGGGGCTACGGCGGGGCGGTGGGCGTGGCCACCTCCGGCGCAGCCGTGTTTCCCGCCAACCACTTCCTCCAGGGGGTGTCCCAGTTGCCCAACGGCTCGGCCCAGCACATCCAGGTGCTGGGGTCGTTCGGCGGCGGCGGCGGCGTGATGACGCTGAGCAGTCTGGACCGAACGCCCCAGCTCGTGCTGAGGCAGGGGGCCCCCGTGGCCGCCGCGGGGACTGTGGCGGCGGGGCAGGTGTTTGCCCCCACGCAGGGGCAGGTCGGCCTGCCCTTCAAGAATATCCCGCTGCAAAACATTATCATCCAGAGAGGCCCGGCGGGGACCCAGACTATCGTCCGACCGATCCAGCCCAAGCCTCTCGCCGCCGGGGCCCAGACTGTGTACAGCCTGGGTCTCCAGACCACTCCCAGCACCATGGCCAGCATTGTGAACGCTAACGCCGCTGGTTCGGGGACGCAGTACACGGCCAACGGCTCCATCGTGGTGCACTCTCCTCAGCAGCAAACACAGGGCCAGGCCAGCGTCCCGAGCGGGCAGTTCCTGCTGCCCGGTTCTCTGTCGCTGGCTCCTTCCAACTCCACCCTCAACGGGCCGGCCGACGGGAACGCACTCATATCCAATCAGAACACGGTGCAGATAGTCAGCGGGCAGAACTTTGCGGCCGGCCCCGGCGGCCATCTCATTGTGAATCAGGTCAGTGCTGGTCAGGTGGGGGGGGCGGTGACTCAGACGTGGACGGGCTTCTCTGACGTCAACGCCGCGCAGACGGCGTCCACTCCGGCGAGGCTCACTCTGGTCGGCCCGGCGACGACGGAGGTCGGAGGTCAAGTGTCGGCCGGCTCCGTGCAGCGCCTGCTGGTGACCCAGACTCCCAGCGGCACTGCTCTGTCCCACTTGCCCGGTACTGATGGTACTATAGAGGACCAATTAGAATACAGACAGGTACCGTTGCTGATACTTTACCACTCCATTCCTCCCCTCCTTGTCTAACATGGCTCTAATCGTAGCGCCTGTTTTGCCAGGACTCCCAATCACCTGCCCTCAAACAGGATGGCCAACAGCCAAAGCTGCTCCATCTCCATGGTAAAGTCATTTCATACTCGGGTTCTTGATGTTGTATCAATGATGTGTTGGAGCCGGTCCTGACGGAGCTGATCCTTTTGTTTGTGACCGCAGCTGTGAAAACCATGACGACCAGCCAAGATTCAACGCTAAACACACAGGTACTCAGCCGGCGTTTCGTCCCCCATGCTGTGCACCATTTCACAATCACACCCGCACAAGTATGATTTACACATATACGCTTCTTTGTTGAAGGTCAACGCACAGAAAAGGCCTGCCTTCCCGCCTCTTAGCAAAGGAGGAATGTGAGTCCATGAGCATTTCCTGATGCATTTCCCAACTCGACTCTCTTTGTCCTTGATGGCCTCTGGAGTTCACAACCATCCTGTGGGGGGCGGGGGGGGGGGGGGGGGGGGGGGGGGGGGGGGGGGGGGGGGGGGGGGGGGGGGGGGGTGCGGGTGGGGTCTTACGGTGTGGAGGTGGTGGACTCCCCCTCACTCTCCTCGGCCACGCTGGTGTAGAACTGCAGCAGCTCATCCTTCATGGACAGGTCGTGCCGCAGCTGGGAAACCTGCACACGCATGTGATGGGAGGGAGGGAGGGAGGGAGAGGTGGGAGGAAAGATAATAAAGAGACATTGGTTCAGGTAGAAAAGTATGCGCTGCATAATCATTAAAAATCTAGATTGCAGACAAGCTATTCATACTGAAGAAGACCCATATGCAGGAATTATGTCTTTTGTATTTGTGACCTGACGATCATAACATCGATCAATTACATCAATGTTTTTCTTTTTACAAAATGACATACCATAGATGTTAATTGTAAAACTCTTCACAATGAACTAACAAACATGAGTGCGCCGCCCCTATTGTGTTGTGTTTCGACAGCAGTTCCTGGTAGCAGACAGTACACTGCATGTCACATGGTCACAACGACAGGAAGCACAGTGCATCCCTGCCGTTAGCTCCACCATGCTACGGAGCAGCGTGGCTCCATGCTCACCTCCTCTCGTATGTGCTCCACTTGCTCCTCCAGGAGGCCGTTCCTGTCGCTCAGCACTTTGTTCTTCTTCAGCAGCGACTGGCCGATACGAGCTGCCAGCTCCAGGTCTCGTTCTTTCTGCATAGGCAGAGGACCACAACACAAAAGCATTGGTCCGCATTAGGGAACAAAATGACAACCATTAATAAACTGCCTTTGAAACAGAATTTGGGACTTAGGGTTAGACCTTAATTAAAGCTAAGCGACAGCACCATCTCTGGCGAGACACATTATTGCGATTGTTATTGTCATCTTATTTTATAAGCCAGTCAAAGTGGGAACCAGGTTCCAAGACTGGAGAGAGAGGAAAGAGAAAGAGAAATCATCTCATCAAACAACACTTTGCTTGGTTATCACTAAAGCCCAAACTACTAAATGTGTGAACAATATGTAACACAAAGACACCCACTGATACGTAATTAAAGCTCACTCAGGACTTTGAAAAGGACTGAGAAAATATTTCTGTCCTTCCTGGAACAAAAGAGCAGAGGTGCTCTGCTAGAATGACAGGTATGGTAAAGCTAGCTGCTTCCCACCAGCACAATGCAGTGTTATAGAAAAAGATACGGCTCCCATTACTCCAATTGTACTGCACCTTAACAACGCAGTACAATGAGACTGTAGCATTTCCCTGTATTGTGATCAGTATGGTATGTATGAATGTTGAAAGAGACTGCGATGCTAAGATATGATCTAGTTCTGTGTTCTAGTTTCATTAGTGACTGTGTCTCTGCAAGTCACTGATTACATCAGAACACTGCAGGTCAGTGCGACTGACAGAAGACTCAAACGAGCAGTAGGTGGGTAGAGCGGGTCATCCATTAACCGGAGGGTTGGCGGTTCGATCCCCACCTCCAACTGTCCACATGTCAAACCCCACAAATGTACTGACTGCAAGTCACTTTGGACAAAAGTGTCTGCTAAATGCCCTAAATGTGAATGTAAGCAGGATAAAGTAGAGGTAAAGACGAGGCTTGTTGCCCAGAAAGCTGGGCTGAGAAAGAGCCCCATGCATCAGGATGTCAGGACGGAGTAGCTAGCAGGGACACGTTTGAATGTCACACGTGAGCTTTATGGTTTTATCCACCGTGTTGTTTTCATTGCCGTCTCTGCAGCTGAACGGAGCAGCCTGTGTCCGAATGCATAAGCGGCAATCTTGAAGATTTGCGATTAATTCTTTTTGACAGTCCTATGGCCATAAACAGTAATGTTTCAATTCGAGATTGGTAAGAGATAAAAACAGTGTTGCACCACCAGACACCCAGCTCATCACATCCATAATACTACAAATGCAGGAGCTTTCACCAGTGGGCCGTGGGCTCACCAGTGTGTTACCTCATCGGCAACAGACAGCCACTCAACAGTCCTATCATTAGTGAACATCTTAGAGATTGACACGTTAAGAAACACATGTTGCTCCATGTTTGTCTAATAATAATACATAGGTTTTATGTAGCGCTTTTCTCTGTACCCAAAGACACTCTTTGTGTGTCATGACAACATACCTCTTCTAGTAGCCGAGTGACGGCGTCTATGTCGCTGTACGTCTTGGTCATCTGGCCCACTCTGTCAGCACACAACACTGGAGACAGACAGACAGACAGACAGACAGACAGACAGACAGATGGAGGGAAGGCACAGGGTTAAGGCAACACTACAAGAGAGAAATATACCACACACAAAGGGGATTGTTTTGGACTTGTTTGTCTTTTTTGTCTGTCCTGTTGCTAGTTAGAAAGGCTGGAAAACTTCAACACACACATATTTTACTAGATTCATCAGTGCAATGTGAAAATAGCAAGAAAGGTAAAACTAAATGTGCGAGTAAACTAAAAAGTAAAACAAATGGCCTTTTATAGAAGCATTCATAATTCTGGGTGGATCCTGTTGGAAGTGCTGAATCTACACTTTACATTCAGTATAGCTCAGTCCTCCCCAATGTTGACAATGCTAGTAGAAAACCCAAGTGAAGTGGATAAACAAGATGCACATTTACTATGTTGTTTTATTTGCAACTTCAAAACTGCATAGAAACAAGAAATGAAATCAGTATCTGACATTTTCGTCACAATGTCACAATGGTCCGCTGGGCATTTTGTGAGTAAATCCCAATAGAATGTTTAAAGTTGTTTTAATTGGTGACAATGTGGCACAAACCCAAGCTGTAAGGGCCCCGGGACGGGTCCCAGCTGCATCCCTGCACACATGCACAAACACACCTGAGCTCAGCTTTCAAGGAACAGCCAACTCCTATAGACGATAAAGCACCGAGGACCAGTGATTTGCACAGTTGCCAACCCCACCTATGATAAGCTCCTTAGAGCAAAGATTATGTCACACATGAAATCGAGTGCAATGTAATATCCTGCATAGTAGTTACTTGCTATAGGCCTATCTTCATCATATGCCAGCAATTTAACTTCCTCTGATGTTTCTTCAAACATCAGAGGCATCTTCAACAAAGTATGTCGAGGGGCAGATATAGTGTATCACTATGTTTTTTTCTCCCACATTATTATCGCATGACATATAGAGCAGGCAGGGGGAAAATAATGTAAAGTTGAGCTGTGCAATGCAAATCAAATCATTTTCATCTTCTCTACTAAAGAGATAAGAGCAGATTGCTGGAACAGCAGCATGTTTTATAACAACTTTTGATATCCCAAAATGTTTCCCCTTTGAACAATCACACATCGTTGGAAACTCAAAACTTGAAACATGAAACAATGAGCTCTTGACATCCACAGTCAAGAGGGGTGATATGGATTCATACGTTCACAATAAGCATGATGATGAAAAATATTACTTTCTTTACCTCTTCAAACCATATTTTGAAGGGCATATTTTTAGAATAATTTATCTAATACAAAACTAAGTATTGCAATGGGCCAACATTTTTGCTTTACAATCCCCCTCCGAGGATTGATCTTTTTGACTTATTGGCCATGTCTTCGGTCACGTCATGTGACTGAAGACATGGCCACAAGCCCACATTCAAATTAAATTTGACAGCATCACACAACCCTAACCCTAAGTCTCAAAGGAGACGGTGGGTACTTCCAAAAGCCCAAGGGGAACAGTAGCTATAAGGACAAATACACTGACTGTAACAGGGTCTCCAACACATCGCTCACCAGCTACCAGCAGCTCGCAAAAGGGTTCATTATATCCAATCAAATTCATAGATGTCTCACCCCCCTTTTTACACACAATGGTGATTTGGCGATCAGTTGTCAATCAAACAGTTGTGCTGCTGTCAGGCTTGATGAGTCAGTGGTGATGTGAGATGGGCAGCAACCATGGCCACCACAGGTACTAATAAGAGGCTAAAAACATACTGTTTTCATCAAGAGTGGGAAGACTTTTGTTTCACAAACGTAACGTGATGTTTTAATGCAAAATGTGAGTTGTGGTCAGGCAAACCAAGCTTATTCTGTTTGTTTAGGTTGAAATGAGCTATGAGAATAAATGTTATAAAACATGAGTCTATGAGACTCTGCCATTTTCATTTAGAAATAGTAGCTCTCAGAGAAAAAAGGTTGGAGACCTGGACTAAAATTTGGATTATTCAAGTGCGTCCACGTAAGTTCTGATGAAGAAGCAGAGACTCAAAACAGCGTTTAACCTAGCAGCACACACACACACACACACACACACACACACACACACACTTATCGGTCCTGGGTGTGTAAAGGGGTGCAGTATACTTGCATAAAAACTAATCAGAGGGATCATTAACAGGAAAACATGCAAACATAGACTTCTTTGTCACTACCCTTGAACAACATATTTGTCATTGTATCCACACAAGGCATGTGTGCAATGCACTCCTATATTAATAAAGAATAAACAAACACAAAGGCCCGGCCCACACCCATTTGCCCCAAACTGTAATCCTCTTTCAAATTCATTTGGAGCACTGGAATACTGTTCAAGGTAACCAAACAGCATAGTTAGTGAAAGCGTGAGAGTTGCACCGAGTGGTTTGCACAAGGAAGCAATGGCCATATGGAGAAGAGGGGAGCAGTACTGTGCTTGATACCATGTTAGTTGATCAATGCCCAACACAGAATTGTAGATATTCAGACATCCAGTGTTTATTTGCTTTCCAATCAATTTCAATGTCATTTCAAACAATTTAATAATGCTGTTTGGTTGGTAAAAAATAAGGTGCTCTGCTGACATCTCTTTTTCCTGTGACCGTTTTCATTTCATTGCTACATTAGAACATTTTCATGCCAATCTCAAAATGGTTTTGAAAGCGACAGTGACTTTCTGCATTGCATGTATCTTGATCAGACCGAAAGGCGATAAAGAATAGAGGGAGGTGCAACATAACATTCCTATGTCTGCTACTGCGTCACCACGTCTCCCTGACCACCCGATCTCACAACGCCTATACGTAAACTACAAACAAGTTTATCATGGAAACGTTACTGCTCATCAGCTGAAAGAGGCCCAATAAAACCTGAGGTTTAGAGTTACAGGCTGCTCAGTGTCACTGCTGGCTCCTAAGCAACACCAACAAGAAACAAGTTCAAGGACAGGGCTCAGGCATACATGTTCACGTGAAACAGAGGGCACTGCTCCTTGTGGACAGTGCCACTGGCAATTCTAATTCCACTGAATCAATATGGGGCTGATATTGATATCAGCAAGTACTGTAATATTTTGGGAAGACACAGTGTTCCATGGTGGAGAGTCCAAATCCTATTTTCTGAACGCAAACTACCACAAATCAACCGATAATGTCCTCTTAACTCTTCAAACTACCACAAATCAACCGATAATGTCCTCTTAACTCTTCAAACTGCCACACAATTGGCATCCTCGCTGGAGCGACAGGCCTAGTCCATGTTTGAACATGTGAGACAGGCAGCTGTGCTGTAGCTTCAGTGTGTACACTTGAACTTCAGGTTCCTGTGATTACCATCTGCATAGGGCAGCAAAATGAGATGAGATGAGATGAGCATTGTACAGTAGAGTTTAGAAGGTAAACAGCATCATCTCTTAAGAGCAGCAGTGGGACCAGAATGACGAGGACACCACAACATCCCTGGTACAAGACGCCAACAGGACGTTTGTTTCATACATGACACGGTTGTTTCATACATGACACGGTTGTTTCATACATGACACGGTTGTTTCATACATGACACGGTTGTTGCTTTTCTTTGTTCTACCTTCGCATAAAACTTGCTCCTCTTCTTCTTCCTGCTCTTCTGTCGTTCCATTGCAGGGCAGACAAACATACTCCTCATCCTCTCCTCCTCCTCCTCCTCCTCCTTCAGCCGCCTCCTCTCCTTGCCCCTCGTCTCCCTGACGAGCACACTCCAGACAGTCTTCAGTGCCAGGAGAAGTGGGCATTGTCATACAAGCTAATTTGCAATGCGGCTAACACCTAATCCATACTGCATGCAGGTACAAAGTAAGGGCTCCAGTCCAGGTCATTGTGTCTGTCTGTGTCTGTCGGAAGTATCAGTTGAGCCATCAAGAAGTGGCTTGTAGGCTACACTACAAGCCTATGGAGGGTCCATTATATCCGAAAGGCTGTTGAACTGTCTGAACAGCACGTTACATTCAGTGTATGTTTGTATCATTGCCGTTTTATGTTGCTTGAGGTGAGGTCACACCACAGGCTCACTTCGCTCCTCCCACTCTCTTCTGATTGGCCGCACGGCAGTCTTATGAACTCTGATGTTGGGATCAGGGACAACAAACGGTCAATGAGGCTCCTGTCTTGTTAGCAGAACTTGCTAATTAGTTTTGATTGAGGCTATTTAGATGCCTAGAATAGACAGAGTGTGATGAAATATCCATTTAGCCAACTGAAAGAGTGGAACACTCCAAAGTGACTCCCCCCACACCGCCTGCGGTCCCCTCTGAATGAGGTCAGCATGGTACAGCCCGGGGAGGAAGTTCAGCAAGTTGTCAGCTGAGCCAACCTAAACACACACACCTGTGTGACTTCTCTAGGGGGAGGAGTCACACACCTGAGTGAATCCTCTAGGGGGAGGAGTCCAGGGCAACCAACCTGCTGGCAGGGCCACAGACCGACGAATCCTCTATGGCAACGAGTGGAAAGCAAGCCGGAGTCAGAACACAATAGGGTCACGGCGCAGCGCACACCTGCTCTCTCAGGGGGGCGAGGCCCCAGGGGGCGTAGCCAGAACCCCAGGGGGCGTGGCCAGAACCCCCGGGGGGTGTAACCAGAACCCCCGGGAGGACCGCAGCACACGTTACACGCCTGCTGCTTTCAGAAAGGAAGGGAAGGAGGGAGTACACACACACACACACACACACACAAAAGGTGGGCCGGTCACAGAACAAAGCAGTCCTGTAGTAGTGTGTTTCTCCGTCTGCTGCTCCGTTGGGTGAGCGACGGGGCGTCACGTCGCCACAGCAGATGTATTCCCCCACACGGTCCTCTATATAACACTGATTCAACACAGCCATGAGTTTCAACTCAAAGTCCTGTATGTGTGTAGAGCGTGTGGTGTTTGACCAGCGTGCAGGTGGAGCCAGCCGAAGGTAAACATCCAAGTGGTCTCGCTTGAAGTCACTCTTCATGAACATTGGTTCATCACCAAACACTAAGCACCACTGAAACGGAGCAGTTGGTTTGAGGGATATTGCAGGCTGTACACTTTATGCGTAGGAGCCGGTCACACAGGATCACGCGGGGCTATTAATAGACCGCAACAATGGCCACCGCACGAGTCACGTACTGGTCGGAAAACAGTTGCCAAAGAGGGGCGTCCCTGCATGCATCACTGTGGTGTTGTGGCTACACTACAAACAGAACAAGACACGGTCACCCAGCCCCACTGACCGCTTCACATGTGTGTCCTGTCCGCCCTGCCCAGACCCACTGGAACATCACCCTAATGCCCAACAGTGGCTTTTCTGGATCATCTTTAAGTTGAAAGTTAAGCTTCCTGTTAGCCGCCACATGGATACTGAAGAGCCCCTCCCCTTTTGTTGGTAGACAAGTGAAAATGTATATCCCAGTAGTTACAGCTATGGACAAGCGCAGGTAAGAGGAGCATGCAAATCAATGGGCTAAATATATGACAACCTACTTCCACTACCCCCTGCCCCTCCCACATCTCCCATCATCCCAAAATAACCGGCAGCCAGCAGCTGCCTTCTATAGCCGTCTCCAAACGCACCGCGATCCGCCTCAACAGGCCGTCACACATGGACTACAGCAACAATGAGCCGACCAATGACACGCATTCCTGTGGTCAGAAGGCCCTCATCTTTCAGACCTATATGCACTACAGCCAAGTGAACATTTCAACGTCATGAATCCATAATCAGTCATAGCACCATGCTGTGGCATCAGAGTCATCCTACATTCATCTATTGAATGCTTTCAATACATAATGGAGACCATTATAGTATATATATATTGAACAACTACAATAATAATTAAAAATGTCCTTCCAACCACCTGACCATCTTTACAATTCAATTGAATAAATGACCTGACTTATTTGATAATGATGGTTTTATAATACAAAGCACACCCAATGTAAGATGTAAATGTGGCCCATTGAGACATGTGATGGATTTGTAAAGCAAATGAGGGGAAAGGTTGTAGTGCATAAAACCTTTATCCTGCCAAGACACAAAAGACAAAGGAGAGCTAGATGGGGACAGGGAAGAGGACAATACAAACAGCGTTCAGAAGATGTGCAGCAGGGTGTGATGGTGACCAAGTGATGCAACATCATACCAAGACAAATGTTTGTTGGGAATTAATAAAATTGTCTAAATGTAATAATACTCTGGTACAACGGGTTAATTGATAACATTAAGTTTAAGACCATGTAATTGGTGTCTCATGTGGTGTCCATGCAAGGTTGACACCACTCTGAGGCAGCTAGGGTTTGGTGCCTTGCTCAGAGACACCTCGGCACGCAGCTAGGAGGAGCCAGACAAGCAACCTTTGCCAGACAATCCCCTCTCGTTCCTGAGCCAATTTCATGATAAATTAACAACAAACCAGCCACTCTGATTTAACATGCTAAATGTCACCAAGCTTCGGCCATCCATCTACAAAAGTCACTTATGTACAGAACAAAAACTAAACCATGCAACTGTAAGGACAAACTCTCCATGTCCTGCTTGAACACCCGTTATTCTACAAGGTGTGGGCAACAGTGATCACAACCAATAGTGCTTGCAGGGAAACCCTGGAGCAACCCATGAAACTGCATTGTCACTCAGTTTGACAACAACCATATTTTTGGAGCTCCAGCACATTAAATCTTATCTGGGGTATGTGTACAATGTGTCGGTTTAGCTCATCTATCCACACACAATCGTACACCAATGATGGCGATGGAGAAAAGTTGTGTGTATCTTGATCAAGTATCTGAAGGGTACAACTGAAGAGTTGTACTGCTTGGATATAGAAATGGATATAGAAATGTTGTGTCATTTAAAATAAGACATGTACCCTGAATACAAATGATATTTTGAGAATAGATGCAATGTTACAACAGCAATGCAACTACAACAATAGGTTCTGACAAAAGCAATGTCACTGTCATGTCAATATGTTGACTGGGCCGTATACACCAGCATATACATGCATTTATAACTTCTGCACATGTGCAGCAAAGCCCCGGGGAGCCTTCCTCCCTTACCATCAGTGCACTCCTCATAGTACCAGTCCAGCTCATAGTAATCGGCCCTGGCGAACCGCTGCCCCCGCGTCTGACCTCGCCTGCTCATGGTCAACCGTTTGGATTGGCGCTACGCTGGTTCCGGTGGCGCCATGGCGCTCAGACGTATCCCTGGCTACTGCGGCCGGAACATCCCCCGCCGCTCCGACCGGAGCGCTCTGGGGCTCCGTCCCTCCGGTGGTGAGGCCGCTCGGCCAGCTGGTCCTTCCTGGGCACCTCAGCAATCCCAACATGCTTTGCAGCTACCGGCCGGTGGACGCGGGGTCTGTCCCACGTGCATCATTGTGCAACAGTCCCATCATAGTGTATGCCCTTACTGGCTGAGGCGCTGGTCGGTGGCCAGTGAGGGCAGCATATTAATCCAGGTGACACTCGGACGCAGCTACGTCCTCACTGGGGGACGTGATAACGTCATTATGGGCCGGCCAGTGCAACATATCCTCGGTTCACCTGTCCGCTCGCCTTCTCATCTTCTGACGCAAACCAGCCTCGGACGCCACCGGCTGCCGTACCGTGAAGAACTAGTCCAGTGTCTTCCGTCCTCTTCAGGAGAACGTGTCGGTCGAACTCAGCAGTCCTCGCGTCTGCTTGTGAAATGCATTTTCATCCATCATACGCATTCCCTCGTGTTCTGGGTCCAAACAGACCTTTGGTCAAAGCTCTAACGTCCGTGTGACGGTTTTCTTCAGGACAGTAAATGCTGTCCTCTTAGCTAGCAGTTAGTACATCAGCCATTAAGGGCTGTGAGCTCTTTCATAACACCCTGCACATTGCCTCGCACATGGACCACCGCATCCCTCACAGTGACTCAATAAATGTAGAGAGTCAGAGAGAGAGAGAGAGAGCGAGAGAGAGAGGCGGGGTAGGGGGTCCAGCAGTCACGGGTTTTGCAGCAGAAATGATGCTATTCATGACTAGGAAGGCTGGGCGGGTTTAGGAGGCGCCCATAGCCAATCAGAGTTAGCTGTGTGTCAGACTGCTGACAGTCTGGTTCTGCCTTCCATTGGCATGTTTGCATCATAAACCCCTCCCCCTTTTCCTCGCTCCCCTACCTCGTCCTTGTGCATGGTTGCTATGGCGACAGGCTCTGACTCCAGCATGGCTGAATGCAAGTGCAAGCAGTTGCCAGCACACAAAAGGTTGCGTTGGCAAAAGTGACGCAACACCGGTTCACACACACGTGCACTGCCCTCACATGAACAATGCTGGAAATATCTGTAGTTCATACGAGAACGTGTTATTCACAGCTAATGCATGTTATTGCACGGAAAAGATCAAATGTGCTGAATGGCCCATTAAAGCAGGACTTTAGCTTCCACTAGCTAGCATGAGCTAATATTCTAGCTGCAGAACGCATACTTTAAAGGTGTTCGGTAGGCCTATATGGGAATAGAAAATGTATTGAACAAAATCAAATGCATATGTTATACATATGTTGACTACAATAACAACTATTTGAACGATACATTTAACAACAGTATAAAGCCGGCTGGGGTGTCGGTTTCAATCAAAATGTTAAATTTCAAGAAAAAAAAAAAAAGAATTTGACTTGCATGCATTTACATTTAGGGCAATAGGATAATAATAATGAATAATGTAAAATACCAGTCAAGGAGAAGGCCCGTGTCTTTTGTTCTGTATGCTGACAAGCCCTGCCATGTGGCCATGACGTCATCACAACACGCTACATGGCTAGAATGCTGCGCTCTCATTGGTTTGCTTGACTCTCCCTTGAATCTCCCTCTCCTTTCTATCTGTTGTATGATGCCAGGGATGGGTGGATGGCTGGGTATGTGTGTGTTATGAATAATGCATACACTGTAGTACGTGTGTGCGTGCGTGCATGGGTGTGTGTGTGTGTGCAGCCGTGCATGTGTGTGTGTGTGTGTGTGTGTGTGTGTGTGACCTATTTAATGCCCTTGTCTTTTTGAAGAAAGCTTAAGGGAGACTGCCAAATGGGGAGATATTTAGAGTCAAGGTGCTTCTTAACTTGGCTTTTGTCATATCTAATATCACAGCCCGGTCACATGGGTTGTCTCAGTCGTTTGCTTTACAGTGAGGCACACTCTGTCACCTGACCTCAAGACGTCAGAGCACCTTACCTCAAGATAAATCAACACGTGTACATAAGGCTCTAATCACACTGGCCTAGCTGTCCCATGGGGACAGGGGCCAGTGGTTCAGTCTGACATTTGAATGGGATACAATAAATATGTCAGTTTTCAAAAATATTCAGACTTATACCTCAACATGAAAGAAATCCAACCTGTCACATCTGACAAAGCGCCAGCACAACATGCTGATTCTCGACCTGTTATTAGTTTTCAGTGCAAATTTAAGCGTCATTTGTCAAATCGACAAAATCACAACATTAACACAGAAAATGTTCAGTTGAACTCTCTACCAAGAGTTTAACTTCACACCAAGTGGGGGAAAAAAATGTGCTGGGCCAAATCGGAAGCAAAGCGATTCATTGTGATTGTTGACTGAATCTCTCACCCCTGCAGTACATTACACATTGTCTGTGTCATGACCTACCTCTGTGAGAGCTTCCTCTAAGAGCACACCAGATGTTGACAAGAGGGTCATTGAGGTCAACTTACCCCCCAACTAAAAGCCATATTTAAATTGGAGTCATAGCAAAAACAGTTTTTCACCCTATTCACTGCATTGTGCAAGCATACCTTGGAATGCACTCAAGGCTGAATTATTGAACGGGCAGTTATTTTCCTTTTCAATGTTTCTTTAGCCACACGTGTGTGGAGGTCTGTTTACTTCATAGCGTGTTGTGGTCACTCTGACCTCATGTAAGGTCAAGTGATAGGACGGCTCGTCAGGTTGATAAGACGAGAACGGACACGCATTTGAATTGCAAACAGACACACACTCACTCACCTACGTATGCCTATACCACACAGGGAAGTAGGCTTGCCAACTGGCATAGTACACAAGTCAAAGTGAGAAAGAATGTGATCCAGAGTGAGCTGTGAGAGTGAGACAGTGACAGACACAGAGAGCCAGAGAAGGACCCAGCAGGTCACTCACAGCAGTGTTTGCTGTGGCAACTCTGGACGGCTGCCAGGTGACACTGGCTACGTTACTCTACACCTCCACCGTCTCAAGGTTAGTGTCATTCCTGACATTTTAGCCCCTCACCTTTAAACCTCTAAGACTTCCCCTAGTAAAGGGCCAGCCTTGGATGCCAAACACAATAGTGTTTCATTACTTAGTCATTTAACACACTTTTGTCTACAGAAGATTGGAGATCGAACCCAGTGCCTTTCCAAAAACTGATACACCATCCTGCATGAGCTTGACTTTACATTTTTTTAAATTCAAAGAACCTTCCTGTGATTTAGATATCATACACCAATTAAAATCAAAGAAATTGATTGAACTGAAATGACACCAGAATCTAGAGCCTGGGTTTCCGTACCTTCCGAGGGCAGACTCAGCTGGCAGGCATCCCTCTAAACCCAGACGTGTGACAGAGCGCAGGTGTTTCAAACTAAAAGCGTGTGGCATGTCGTCACTTACAGAAGTACTTGAGGGTTTCCTCTATCTGTTCGGTGGTGAGCGGGAGGGCGGTGTCAGGGGTGGTGAGCGGCGTGTGCAGCCAATCATCTTGTTCATAGCCGAAGATGGTGTCCGCCCTCAGCCGGTAGACTGGCAGCTGCTCCTCCAATAGGCTGATGATCTCGAGCTCGGGCAAGTCAGTATTGTTACACACATCTGAAAAAAGAATCCAGAAATCAAGTATTCTGACTCAAGTGGGTATAGGTTCATATATTTTTTTAATTGCACGCACAAAATTCAAGTTTTGCCATTTTTATTTCGTTTTTTCTGACTGAAGCAGTATGTTTCTTTGCTCTATAATTAATTGTTTTATTACTATTGTATTTAATTGTCCACCATGATTATTTTCCCACTAGAAAAACGTAACTTAATGATCCATCCACTTTTTGCTCATCTTATCACCTTCATCCCACGTTGCAGAGCACATCAAATAATGGCATTTTATATTGCACAGACCATCATCCTCTCCTATTGGAAAGCATACGAATGTGTGTAGATTTAGGGCCAACTATGGTGTATGACACCCCCAGGTGGTGCATCAAAGAACTACATGTGGATTTTCTTTTCAAGCTTATGATTAATGGCATTGTATTAGACAATATAATCATGGTGCAGTCTCAACTAATCTAAGGATATACAATGTCTTACTTGGATCCAAATGTGCAACATAGAGCACACCAGACAGACTGTGTGAATCACAAGGGTGGTACAATCTTTAACATATAAAAAGCCGTCTCCAAGTGAAAATAAATTATAAAAGGGTTCTCCGGAAACAAAGTTTCGGATCAAAACCGCCATTCTTCTGGGAAGCTCGTTAAAAGTTTCAGTGTTCCACTAAAAGTGCAGAGTGGGGATAAAAACCGTGTGCGCGGTGATTTAAGTGGTGTGGTGGAAAATTAAGTTCTCTTCTTACCCAATTCTTCAGCCATGAGAACCTCTCTGTACCACGCATCTGTGTAGTACGTTCAAAAACACTGAAGTTGCCTTTATTCATTGAATAAAAGTCCCTCATCGAGCTTTTTACATCGTCTGTTGGAAGATGTTCAAACTTGTTGCCTCACCGCATGCCGGCTAGCAAGACAAACTCGTAGTCGAGACCCCCTTCATTATACACACTCAAGCTTGGTTTCAAAGCTGTTGTTTTGAGAGCTTTGTTGTTGTAGTAGTTAGCCTAGCTCGCTACACACCGACACTTCCTTGGCTGGGCGGTGTGAGAACAGTCACACAGAGCGAGATTATACTTGTCTGTCTCTCTCTCTCTCTCTGTGTGTGTGTGTGTCTCTCTCTGTCTCTACCCCCACCCCTCTCCCTCTGTTCATCCATCTGTTCCATCTCTCAGTGTCTAACAATGCTGTCTCTCATAGAGATCTAAATCCAGACCCAATGACTGACTCTGCTGAGACAGGGAAATGCTTGCGCACACACGGTCATGGGCATGGGCATGCACACACACACACACACACACACACACACACACACACACACACACACACACAGGAAGTATTCGAGGAGCAGAGCATAATGTCTACCGCAGCAAATACTAGAGAAGATTACTGTTCGACAGTGTCAGAAAACTGCTTGGCGAGGTTTCAAACGCGCCTATACCACTAAACGCTATGATTCGGTAGCCAAGTGCAATGTTATTATTATTGACATGGGTTTGAAAAAGGCAATAAGAGAAACCAGTTGAACCCGTCCAGGTTTTGCATAGTCCAATTGTTCACTGCATGCATGTTTACACAATTGTAATTGTACTGACCGAGCACACGTGAGCACGCCCAGACAGTCAAACGGAGCTAATCGTTACACAATGGCTAGGGTCTTCTCAGACAAAGTGAGAGCACGGACAGGGGGACTAGTAATGTATAGGAGGGCTTTGATTACACTTTAAACAGGGTTGAGACATATCTATGTTGTTAATGATGTTGGACTGAAAATAATGATTGATTCTTTCAAGCTGATAAGACATGGAGGTGGCCAAAGGCTGTTCTACCTGAAACTCTAATATGATAATAATAACAACACTGTTGTTTCTGACACATGGGTGCAGTCACTCCAATAATTTCAGTTCCCCAGGCAATTTATGTTGCTTCACTTCTCTTCTATTGTGTCTACCTTAGAAGGGAATGCATGCAACAACAGAGATTAAGTGAGTTACTTTGCACACGTGTATCTGTCTGTCCCACTATGTGTCACTATGTGGGGATTTGCACGAAACCAAGAAGAACCTGAATGAGGATAAACAAAGAGAACACATGTACAACATCAGCCCTTTTGGACGCCCTCACTTCCCAAACAAAATAACAACCACAAACTCGATCATCTTATGTCAATTAATCAAACAACAATGAAACAACCAAGAGATCAAGAGATACAGAGCCAGACACCCCCGGCTGGTCAGCTTCAAACGCAGTAAAAGCAGTCCCTAGGACAAGTTCAAGATCAAATGTAATTATAGACAGGAACAAACGTTTGCTGCAACACCTAGTTTGACAGGCCAGGGCCATTTGCCGCTGAGGGATTTTGTCACCAAAATGGTTATTCATAAAAGATGTAGGCTCAAAGGCCACATTCTCACCATTCTCTCATGTTCTTGCGCAAAACTTAGTAAAAAAGGAGCACAGAGACCAGGCAGAGGTCATGACCTGGGTTTAAACGTAGGTACACGCTGCTTCATAGAACCTTGTTCATAACCATTTAGATCCAGTAAGACTGCTAATAATGACAATACTACAATTGCACTTTGAACAATGTTGCTCAACTTAAATAATAGATAAAACCTGCTAACTACTACATAGCTGTCCTCTAAACTATGGTGAACAGAGCACAAACTTATTTGAAATCCAGAAAATGTTATGGCCTTGTTCTAAGACCACCAAAGGCAATTTGTGAAAAGGTTGAGAGAGAAAGAGAGACATGAAAGTGGCCCAAAACGCATATACAGCCCATGTTTAGTCCCATGTGTATACTAGTGCAGAGCTAGCAAACCACCATGCTAAGTTTCATACTCACTCATTGTGACTTCTGCTGAGACAAAGCAACAGCCTCGCCAGTCTCCCAGTTACATTTTCATTTGCTCCAGGGAAGAAGCAAAGTTGCAAATAACATGACATGAAAACCTGGAAATGTAGCGCGAGGTAAACAGCCAACGGTATGAGTTTAGATAGAAGGCAGCTGGACCGGCTGAGACACTGACAGGGCGAGAGAGAAAGGACGAGAAGAGACCCAGGCCAAACTAGTTGGCCATGCCTTACATGCCGATGACGATATTCACATGAGCCGCCCAGTTTCCTCCCCCGTCTCTCCCCCTTTCTCTCACACACAGCTGGAACTCTCCCAAGACAGCTATTTCTCTCTCTCTCTCTCTCCCTCTCCCTCTAGCCACATGCCCTGTGTTCTCTACAGTTGTGTTAACACTCCTGGCTGACTACTGGCTGGTCTGAAGGTACAGTTAACAGTTTTATAAGCTGCCATACTTAAAAGGCCCCTCCAGCCACCTACTGTATACTTCCTGTTGGGTTCCCCCAAAGACTATTGATTGAAGACTATTTGTGTCATGCAACACAATGATAATCAACGGTTTGCAAATTGTATAGTGTCACATGGTTTTCAAATAATACTGCCACAGAAGGAAGCACTCATCTCAATGAACAGCACATGAAAAGTATTTAACAATATTAGGTATGGCATCTTGTACATTCTGGTTTTGCCAAGTCCAATTTTAGATCCAGTTATTCATGTAAAAATGCCTGGTGGCAACTTGGGAATTAACTCAACTAGAGCAACAGGTGTGGAGGTCTGCTGACTGAGAAGACCTTCAAGGTACACTGAGTGACAAATGTTTGAGGAGCCACATAGAGGTGATTCATGGAGCTTTCCAGTAGACAGAAACGGGTAGGCCGTGGCCGTAAATGGACACTTCAATTATTCACTACTGCTCTTCGGCATTCAAATAATTCTGACTTGCTATGAAGAAGCCAAATATGAATTCAACACTATTGCCATAAGCCTGGATCTCTGAGTGGATTCATGCTGTCATCACCAATATGCTAATATACCCCACCATCAGCATATAGCAGGAGAAAGCAGTTTGAACCAGAACCTTTCAGATGAGAGGTCAAAAACTGGACTATACTTTCTCCTTTCTCATGCTATCCTTTGTAAACTCTGGAGACTTTGCTGTGCGGAAAGCTGAAGAGACTTCAGTATTTTCTTCCTGAAACCACGAAGACGTCAAAGAATCAGTCCACTGTTGAAGACGCTTAGCTCATATTTTGAAATCCCCATTTTGTTTGGTTTGACAATGTCTTCACCATATCTGCATGTTTTAATGTCCTGCATTAGAGGCAGGTATGTCAAGGAGCAAGATGCACTCATTGTAAAAACACAAGCCCACTCCCTTCGTCAATATTCTCTAAGATCATCCTGAGTACAACAGAGATGGGAACAAGATTGTCTGGCGGAAGTGCAGAAAATGCAAATACACTACGCCATATGTTGACTGCAGGGCTAAACTGGCCCTTTCACTAAATGTTTAATAAGCCTGAAAAAATGTTTGGATGGATCATGGCAAAACCTTAGCTAATTACCCCCCACCCGCGAATAATCTCAGAGTCACTCCATTCAACTCTTTTGTGTTTCACCTGAAATTCTTTGCCACACACACACACACACACAACACACACACACACACACACACACACAAAACACACACACAGAC
>JAOPUI010000008.1:12417283-12431847 GCA_027123135.1 Urophycis floridana | reverse complement strand
GGAGAGGGGGGGGGGGGGTCGTACCGCAGACCTGTTGGCCGCCCAGCAGGGGTGCCGGGGCGTCACGAGGCAGCGGATTGGCCGGCTGGCGTCCGCTCTATTAATACCCTCTGTTTGTAGCGCCCAGCAGCTGTCCCTCCCTCCTCCCCTCCTCCCCTCTCTGGTCTCCCCCCTGCCCTGCGCTGGGCCTGCTGGGTGGTTCCTATCACATTACCAACCCCCCCACCAGGCCATGTGTCGCCCGGCCCCCCGCGGACCGCCCACTCTCTCTCTCTCTCTCTCTCTCTCCCCCTGGTCTCTCTCTCTCACACATGTCAGGACCAGCAGCACTGTGGACACCTGAGTGCTAGACGGGCCAGAAGGTAGGAAGGTCTGGGCCTGGCGGGGTGCGGGGCTCTGGGGGGCTGCCGTGTGTCCGCCTGTGTTGGCCTTGTGGTCGCTGTGTTGGTTTGGGGGGGTAATAATGGGCTGAGGCCCGGGGTCTCGGCGAGGCCTCGCACCCGGCTCTCTGTCCTGGCTGCTCACAGACTATTAATAGGAGAGGAGTGTGATGGAAGCTAGGCCACAGATAGCAGCAGCCCTGTGCTGTCCATGCTCTTAATCAGGGGAATGGCGTGTTGCAATGTGTTGCTGTAGCTTGAGATGTTTGCTCAGTGCCCCTCTGTCTATACGGCTCTCCATCCATGTCTTCATACCTGTCAGTCTGCCTTATTTGTTGTGTGTGTGTCTGCCCTTCTTCCTGTCAAATGTACCAGTGTAGGCAGGGGTATTGTCGGTGACTTGGTGTTATGGTGGGTGGTTAAGGCACCTCAAGAGGAACAGAATCCAGACAGATCAATGTGTGGTGAACGCCACCCGAGGTTAATTAAGGCTGCTCTGTGTTGTATGTTTCCATTGTGAACTGGGTCACCAAGACTTCATAAACTCCTGTCAGTGGTGCAATTCCTTTGGGGGCAATTACGAAGTGGAATGAAATGTTGTCAGTTAGCAAAGCAGGAAAGCATGTCTTTAAGATACATGTAGGGTACAGTTTAGAGAGTCGGGCTGCTAATTACTGGAAACAACACATTCTTCTTAGTGTTGACGCATCAAGTGAACATTTTTAGAGATGAAAACGTGTTTTCATCTCATATCTGGTGCATTGATGCCTCCGCGTGTATGAGCACTGAGAGCAGGTGAAGTTCCCACTGGCATCCTTCTGAGTCTCTGGGTCTTCATCATGCAGACCTTCTCTGGAGACCTGTACACGCATTGAGGGTAACATCTGTAGAAGTTACAGACCCTCAAACAGGATTAGTATCTGATGCCAGAAGCAGCCCAGCTGTTCTCCCCACACCATAAGTAATTCATGTCCTCAGCGACCAGCCCTCCACTCACTGCTGTCGGCTGGACAGGACAGCGGTATCAGTGGTGTGATCCATTGTTGTGGTTCTTCACATCTTCTGTCTCCAGTTCCACAGGCGTGTGTCTAAGCGTCCCCTCAGAGCGTTGTGCCCGTGTGGCGTGTGTCCACCTCCTGTTGTGTGTGTGTGGCTGTCCATCCCATCGCCCTGTCCTCCGGCCGGACCTCCATCACCTCGGGGTCCTCCCCATGGCTTACAAATCACGCTTTTCATTCTGGGAACAAAAGGGAAGTCTGGTGTATGCGTCTTGTGTGTATATGTATATGTATATGTATAGTGTGTAGCTGTGCAGTGTGTGTGTGTGTGGATATATATATATATATATAGTTTCACTGATATAGTGACAGCATGTGGTGATGGGGGTGCATGTCTGTGTTGGTGTGAAGGACGACTCACTGTGAATAAAGGAGACCAGGAGGTTTCCTCTGTTTAACTGGAGCCGTGTGTTTCTGTGATGCAGGTCAAACATGAGAAGCCAAGTGTAAGTTTTGTGTTTTGTTTCCTCGCATGCGTGTGACACTGTAATAGAACACTGTCCATCCACACAGAGACACTGTGACACTGTAACCGAACACTGTCCATCCACACAGAGACACTGTAACACTGTTCATCCACACAGAGACACTGTAACACTGGCCGCCCACACAGAGACACTCTAACACTGTCCATCCACACAGAGACACTGTAACACTGTCCGTCCACACAGAGACACTGTAACACTGTCCATCCACACAGAGACACTGTAACACTGTCCGTCCACACAGAGACACTGTAACACTGGCCGTCCACATAGCGTGACAAAGGGTTTTGTTGAGTAAGGGCCGCCCCCCCCCCACAGCTAACGAGCAGCCATGATGAATAATGAAGCGCGCAGGTGGGCAGATATTAGCGTTATCTGGGTGACCTTGTAATCACTTAATGATCTGCGCTCCGGCGTGTCAGCTCTGCCCCTGCTGCTCGCTACCTCCGCCGGCTCATTTGAATAAAACAAATCAATTAGATACACACACAAACAAACAGCGTTTACCAAATCCCACCCGCCGCGCCGAGAACACCCTTAATTACTGGTGGTATTGGAGCTGGGTGGACGGAGGGGCGACAGTGTGACCTCGATCCCCTGGCCGCCTCCCCTGTGTGAGCAGAGTAGACCCCCTCGCTGTGTCGGTCCCACGGTCCATCTCACCGCCCTGTTCTCCCTGTGTCCAGTCTGACTCGGACAGTAGCCAGTCTCAGCCAATAGCGAGCCAAGATCCGGACCCCTCCCCCGTCGCCCGGCAGCCAATCGCGTCATCCGGCGAGGAGTCCGGCCGCAGCGGCGTCATGGTGGGCGGAGACCAGGGCTCGGGGGCGCAGAAGGTGGTGCGCAGGGTGGTGAGGAGCGTGCTCCCCGCCGCCACGGCCCAGGAGCCCAGGACGGCCGCCCCGCCCGCAGCCACGGGGGGCCGGCCGGAGAAGGACGGTGCCTGTTTGCTTTTCTTAATTCCTGCTGGATGGACGGCTGGCCCGGGTCCTGTTCCACCCCCCCAGGCCCACGCCGCTTGAGGTTTGTAGTTGAATGCGGCCGTGGCTGGTAGAGCGATAGGAGAAGGAGCCGTCTGATTGCCTGCAGGGTGAGCAAGGTCGTCCCGATCATCACAGTGGCTGGCGTCGCTTCAGCGCGTGGACAACAGGGAGATGTATGCGCTCGCCATTAGCTTGGCTCGTCTTTGCGCCAGGGACCATCAGCATCCATTCCCCCCCCCCCCGCCTGTCATGAATATGTGAATATCAAGGCGAGGCCACAATGTTTCCAGTTATTTGCATGACGCGGGCATCTGGAGAGATTTGGCGCTTCTTTTGCGACTCGAAAAAACGGTTTGAACCGACCACTGTCTTTTTATTTATTTATTTTTTTTTTTTTTTAATGAAGGCATGAGCTTCAATGGTGACCATTTTAATGTAGCCCGTAGGTTACACAAACAAAACAATATTGCAATGCAAATGGTGGATTCTAGCTGTTAAAATAAATCTCACTTGTAACCAACAAGGAGCAAGTCCATGAGAGGGATGGAGAAATAAAGACACAGTAATGATACAATGGAGAAATTGGGAAAAGATGGAACTAAAAGTATATAACAGGGTGCAGCCCATTACCCTGTTCTGTATTCTACCCTGCAATGTTGGCGTAATGCCTGATTAACCAGTGTTGCACTTGATTTGACTATTATGAAATGAAGCCATACCAATAACGTACACGAGCCATCTGCTTTTCCCAGACACGCCGTGTTGGTCCGTCACGTCAACACAGCGCAGAATTTACCTTTTACACGTCATCTTTTATTTGGTGGGGTTAACCTAACCTCCGTCCCCCGGCCATCGGGCTACCCTCCTGGCACGACCCATCCTGACTCGGGGTGACCGTACCTGGAGCTAAGAGGGCGGCACGCGTTGGCGACACGTAGCGGTGCATCCACGGTGGAGCCCCCAGCTGTGCCGGCCACGCTCTGTTCGGGGGCTGCTGGCTCTGCCTGCTGCAGACAGCAGCAGACAGATGTGCAATACGTCACCGCGTCCTGCAGACACGGAGCAGCCGTATGAAATGTCTCGCCTTCTCCTTTCATCGAGTTCTGGAAAAGCACCCGAGCTATTTTCGCACTGCACGACTTTTTATTTTATCATAATTGTTTTACAATAAATAACAATCGCTATTGTTTTTTCTGTATTTGTTTGTGCAAAGCAATTTGTAATATCAACGTGATGCAGATTGTACTGTCGTATGAGGGAACAATTAAGCAATGCTGGATCATAAAATTATGTTTTATTCAAACCCTGTGCATTAGGTAGAATGTGTATTCAAAGTAAATGGTAATTATTGGTGTGTATTTTGGGATGACGTATCGGCGTGTACTGTAGGCCTACCCAATCCTTAAAATCTTGTAGAATCATGGGATTCGTGACCATAGCATGTAGGCTAAATCTAACATACCCATTTGCATATTAACAATTTAATCTGTTCATATGTGGACACATGTATTGACCTAATGTGTGTCAATGTAGAACGGATACAAGTATTATTCTCTTAGAAATTAAGGCAAATGTAAATGGCACGTATATTTCCCTTTTTGGCACAACAAAAGCAGTTCAATGTGAGAATTCGGCAAAAGGGGAGTGATATAAGAAAATATAAGAGTGTTGCATTAGTTTTATTGGAGTATCTGTAACCTTGGGAATAAGAAAGCAACACGCTATAAGAAACAGCAACACATTAGCTGCTGGGAGGAAGGTGAAAAGTGAATTTATATGGATCCGTCCTGACCTCTGGAATAGAACATAAGACAGCTCGAAGAGAGTTTATTAGATTACTAGTGATCTTTGGTGACAACCTGCCCTCGCACCCACATTCACAGGAAGAACACAAAAAAGAGGCTGAAGGTGATGGTGTCCAGCTCAACAGTGCCCCCCAGCGGAGGAATGCAACACAAACAAAAGGTCACATCTCCGCAGAATCATGTGCCGTAGCTGGTTACCTCGGGTTGAGTATGAAAGTAGTTTGTTGTGAATTTAGGTTTATTGAACATATATTATATTAGCAGACACTCATACCTATGAGCTATTATGCATAACCAAATACCATTTCTAGAATAGCCCAAACTAGATCCTACATTGTAAATACATTTATAATTTGTATTGGTTTGGTAATAGGGACGTGGGAGTAATGGCTTTTCATAAACTGAATAAATGTAACGGTTCACTAACATTATAACAGTAATAATACAGATAGTTCTGCGGTACACAACACCACATTGCAGAGTACACGACGGGGTACAATGCCCTTCAAACACAACAGCCTGCAAAATGAATAATACATGAGGATGGTAATTCAAATCTATTTACTCTGCATTGCATATTGTGTATTATAATAAACAGCACGTTGGTTGCCATTGTCGATTGTCAACTGAGCTGTTTGAAATGCATTTGAAGGAGACATGAGGTAGACGGTCCTTCCAACAGCAGTTCAGCACCATTGACAAAACCCTTCTGCTCGTTCATTGGCTGCTCGTTTTTGTGACGCATTTTTTCTGCCCAATAACAATCAATGTTTTTATCCCGGTTAATCTCGCGAGAAGCGGGAAAAACTACTGTTGATTATCCTCTGGTCTGCTCCACTAGCGACCCGGTGACCAGCGAGGTAGCTAGGTGAGTTAGTTCGTTAGTTTTCAAGAGGCTCCTCTGACGTTAGTTAAGATGAAAGACAACTAGTCCATCACTCTCTTCGGTTGATGACTAGTGTGTAGAAACGTGTTATAGTAGAGGAGCAGCGAAACTAGCTCCGAGTTACTGCTCTTCAATGTCGGTTTGCCTGGCTCCCCTTACCATCAATGCTGCTCCCAAAACTACAACAGTAAACACGAATAGACTGTGGTTTTAAATAAGACCACAGTCCTTTCTGTCCTCCAGGTGTGGACAGATGGACTCTCATCGGCTGACCGAAGAGGAGCTGGACGAGCAGTTTGAACAGTTCTTGAAGGAGGTAAAACACAACAGATGATCCGTTAAGTCCCCCCCCCCCCCGCCAGACCACACAGGTGTGCTGTTGCCCCCGAGTATTGGTTGGCAGTAACCAAATAAAGTGGTCCATGCGTGTGCACAGTCCTATATTAGAGCAATTCTGTTTATTTGTATTAACAAATTGCTAGGGCTAGACCATCAACTCTGTTAGGCAACCATCTTATACCAGCGGCAATGCATCAGTCTGTTTCAGATGAGTCTGGAGATTTGGGTGGATCTGCCAAGAGGACAAGTGTTCTTGATAGCCTGGGTAAACCCCGCAGCCAGAGGCCAGCCAAGAAAGCAGCCAGCAGCTCCCTGCTGTGGTGGCAAGATGACTATGATGATGACATCACTGGAGGAACTGGGAGAGGTAATCCTTAAAATGGTCTTTTTGAAGCTGAGAGTTCAGTTATGGTCTTCAAGCAGGCCCATGTTTTTGTACTGAAATTGAGCATCCACCAGAGGGTGACATTTTGTCATTCCAGTCTTGTCTGCCCGCACACTTCACCACGGCTTTGTGGCTACCTGTCGACTTAGTCATAATGCATTTTCTAACGTAATTATATAGCCAAACCCCTTTTACTGCATTTGGGTAGAGCTTTCACTGTTGATTGCTTGTGATTTTCAAAAAATCACAATTGGTAGTTTTCCAAAATCACATTGGAAAACTACCAATGGTCAACCTAGCAATTGAAATACTTGAAACTTGTTCCGGTGACTTTCTTTCCTGTATCAACGATGAATTGTTTCACCTTCTTCTGACAAACACTTTTTTTTTTGGAAGTCACTTTGGATACAAACTAAATGTAAACGTAAAACGTTCCTACTTTGAAACCCCCATCACTTAGTTAGAATTTAGAGCTACACCCTGCCTCAATAACCTGAATTTACTGCACAATGCATGACATCAGAAATATTGTTTATGGGTCTGACTCTTCTACCGTTGCTTTACCTCGGAGGTGCACACCACTTCAAATCCATCCATCTTTCTTCACAGAAAATGAACCTGGCAAAGGTAGATATTTAAAGGTCAAAAAGCCAGTGGCTGAAAAAACAGACGACGGCAAGCCTGGCCTACCTCAGCAGGGTATGACCTTAGTTTAGACAGTAGTTGGTCCATAAACCTCCCAATAGAGTAGAACCCTGGTGATTGAATTGAGGAATGGTTCAGTCATACTGTCCAAGGCACTGAGTTTTTCAGACCAAAACAAACAGCGGTCTCCATCCCACCTGATAATATGCATTTGGTACCATTGGCATTTTAAGGGATAGCCGTTTTCTGTAATGTCAACTTATAATCTTCACCAATAACCTTGTCAGTGTCTTTAAAACTAATCCCCTTATTTGTCAATAGCTATAGTTATCAAGTGTTTTCCAACTTAATCTTCAGTTTCTTTTTCCATTCCTTTTGCACACACTTCCCTTCTAAACTCTTCGGTCAGCTGCCAGCCTTGAGCCCCCTCATAAACCCATCCCCAAACCACGCAACATCAAAGCTGCCACCCAAAAACTCAAGCAGGAGGCTCCTCAAACTGAGGCCAGGCGTTCAGACGAAGACTCCAGCTCTGGTAGCCCCACGCACACCAGAAGCTCCCATAGCCCAGCAGGAGACGGCCGTCCCAATGAGTCGAGCTCTTGCGATGAAACGCTACCGGACAGTGATAGCGAATCCCGACGCGGAGATGAAGATGGTAACAGATGGCCTCAGCAGTGTCCCTTGTGTTCATCTTGGCCTCTCGACCAGTAGAATAGCACCCGTCCCTTTCCTGCATCTTGAGCAATGTCGCACACCAGAACAGCATCAGCTGAAAGTACTGAATCAACGTCATGTTTCCTCTAATTAGGGCTTCTAGCAATGGCCTAGTTCTCAGACCACAATGTTTATTTGGTAACTTTTGTTTGTATGGAGAGCATTTTTTTAATTGCTAGAAACAAATTAAAATGTGTTTGAACTTCTGTGGTGAGGATGTGGATATTTATAACAGGAAATCAATTATAACAATGTATTTTATCCATGGTTTTTAATAACAAATTAGCATGGGGACCCCCCCCTAAAGTATGTCCCCTTTGTTCTGGAGCACTAGGATCATCCAGGAGATCGTTCCAGAAGTCTTCCAGGAAATCCCAGCCAATCAGAGAGGAGGAAGAGGAGTTTCTCGGGCCAATGACCTTCAGCCACCAAGGTGTGCCCAGCAGGGTTAGCGAAGAGCCCGAGGGTGAGTCTGCGATGAAAAAGTTCTAATTCAGTTTAACATGAAATAGGGTGGTCAGTGTTTTATTCAGTGGCTTATTTATACCAATAACCACTTCATCCCAATAGACACATTCAACACTGACTCCAATAAAAAAAAAAAAAAAAATGGCCTCAGCCACTCAATTTGGCAACAACTGATGTTCAGTTGTTTATAAATATGCAACGTGACCACTGATGTTGGTTTTGTATGCATCTCAAGTTTAATCTAAAAAAAGGGTCAAGGACAGCATGCAGTTTAAAGATCTTTTTTAACCAAAACTTACTACCCTTGTAATTCAGAGGCCCTGCACTGCAGGTTGACATCTGAACCCACTGGGTATGTTCTATTAAGTGATCGTGCACTCCGATTGCATTCTTTTGTTACGATAGCATCGTTGCAGAGCAAACATGGGCTTTGGTACCACATTACAATAGACATTTCACAAGCGACTCCTTGAAATGTTGATCAGTCTACTTTTTGTCTTTTCAGTGTGCATGACGTTTTAGTGCCCCAAATCTTTGCCAGACGTTGACACAGGGAGCTTGAGGGTCATGGGCACACAGTCGCTCTTAAGGGTGTGGTCTACAAAGTCACCAGATCAATCACATGCAATAATGCTGAAGCAGCCCAGTTATCCACATTACGCACAACAAAAAAAAAGGCAAGTCAATCAATTTATAAACTTTATTTACTGAGACCAAACAATTCCCACCATGAGCAAGCACTTTATTATGCAACAGTGGCAAGGAAAAACTGCCTTTTAACAGGCAGAAACCTTGGACAGACCAGGCTCAGGGTGGGCGGCCGTCTGCCTCGACCGTGTCAGGTGAGAGAAGGGGAACAAGGCATGAAGGGTGAAGCAACAGCACATGTAACAATCGTTAAGAAAGCAAAGTGACCCAGGGACAAGTCTGGTTTTGGGGTAACGATTGAAGGATGGTCGATTTTAGGAGACGTTAGATTTAACCGCTTTTAGACCGTTTGGGTTAGGCGTTATTGTATTAGGCGCGGGAGTTTAAGCATTTTAAAAGACGTTTAGGTTTGTTGGCTAAGTTGAGGTATTAGGCACGCAAGTTTAGGCATTTAAGTGGTTAGATGGTCAAGTTTAGGCATTAGGTTATCGATTTTTAAGATGAGGTTAGCGATTTTAAGCTGAGGTTAGCGATTTTTAAGTTTAGGTTTGCTTCCAGCTTGTCCCTTTAGTCACTCCCTATATTAAAAAAAAGTACAGGGCTAGAAAGAAAAACAATACTCTAAACATAACACTAGTTTAAAAAGGTAACAGTCATATCAGTATGTGTGTAGCAGGCAGAGTTGTTCAGCTCCTCTTGTCATGTTGGGTGTAGACAATGCCAGGGATCCTCACTGTGGATGCAGAAGAGGCAGAGAAACTGTTCAGGCAGTAAAGTCAGTTTCACATTGTACTGGCAGATTTAGAAGGACATTTTGACAACCAAATGTGAAGGGCATTGAAATACCCATAAATGCAGTAACATCACCACCTGGTGTCAAACACAGGCCATTACATATGGCATTTGATATTATACAGCCTTACCGATTAGACAGAACAAGCAAAGCATTAAATAACAAAAAAAAGTCCAAGTGCTGGATTACCAGGTGTAGTGTATGCATGTGTCAATGACAGACTAATTAGTTGCATTTGGGTTACTGGATCCTACTTATGCCTCGACAGCAGCCAAGTCAGTTAAGACATTCCCAGAAAAGACTGGTCTTCAGACCTATGAAGATCATACAAATGCAGTTTGATTAAATATTTAATTCTTTGAGACCAAAGATATGACAGCTCTCACCCCAGTCTCTGCACCATGGCCCACACATCTGCTGCACAGCCATCTGGTCTTCGATCGACACCTGAAGAGAAACTGCTGCTGTAGCAGCCTCCATTACTCTTGACATCAATATTTCAAGTTCAGGATCTTACCTGGGTCCACAAGCTGTTGTACCTGCAGGCCTTTGGTCTATTTGCTCCTGGCTGCAGACCTGCAGTTGAAAGACCCTTTTAGTCATCAAGCCTTATGTAAGAAGCAGACAGAGGCTTGGCAGCTTGCACCATCATGACGTTACAGCTGCTGGGAGTTCACCACCCCAGCAACTCCAACATCCCATTGGTGACCACAGCTGAGCAGTTTCAAATCGTTGTAGATAATGGTGCCCGTCTGCCTGATCAGTGATCCTATGGCACCAGTGACTCCTTCAATTCTGGTTAGACCAAAAACCCAGTTACCATTTGCTGATAAACCAGCTACTTTAGTGCACTCCCTGCCAAATTCCAACAGATTAAAACCCCAATAGCTTTGGCTTAATTATGTAGTAAGAAAATACCCAATATTTTCACAAATGAATACTACCAGTTTTAGGTAGTCCTAGATTTGACATCACATTTACTCTATTGGACCATCAGCATTAAGAATACCTTTCCTGGAAAAGCTGACCGGAGTTACCTCCATTGGCATGCTTTTTTTCCTTCCTGTTAATTATGCACCATTATTCCAGCAATGAAACGGCTCACTCATACTGTGCAGTTCTGACAGAACTGCAATTACAACGGCCATTATATTACTGTCCCAACCCCAAAAGCCAACCACACATGTATACATCCAACACCAAGCCTAGTGAGAACCAGCAAATCAGAAGCAACACTGCTGTATCAAGGTTAGAGTTGTACACCAATCATGTCAAGGTATTACGATATAACTTTAACCAAGAAAAAAAAAAATGTTCATTACCTTTCTGCACCAGTAGAACTGCCACTCCCGGCCATCCTGCCACATACAGCTCCCAGTGCCACTCCTGGATTTGACCAAACTAAAAAAATAGTTATAAATAAAGTTAACATTTTTATCAACAATTTCACTTTGGCAACTTGCTATAAAATGCATGATGAAACTAGACTTTCCTTGGTTGCTGATATTCAGCCATATCTTCAAATGGACTCTTGATGAAATGCTCAAAAAATGAAATGTCCAAATGTAAAATTGGTCAGAGATTTAAATTAGTCATACTAGACGTTAGGTTTGCCAGTTGAGATGTTTAGGGTTGCCAAACTGATACTAAAAAATAACCTTGTATGCAAAGCTCACAACAGTTGCGTCGGAGCAAACCAGCACCCCTAAAAGCTCACAACACAGTTGCGTCGGAGCAAACCAGCTTACCTAAAAAGCTCACAACACAGTTGCGTCGGAGCAAACCAGCACCCCTAAAAGCTCACAACACAGTTGCGTCGGAGCAAACCAGCGCACCTAAAAAGCTCACAACACAGTTGCGTCGGAGCAAACCAGCACACTTAAAGCCCTCACATGCATCATACATGAAATCACACTGCACAGATTTAAAACCACATTGTGTATGATTGATAAACAGTCAAAATAAAAAATTGTCAGTAAAAATAAAACGAAAATGTGTCGAGTAATGTGTGCATAGCATAAAGCAGGTTCATCATCTCATCCAGAACAAATTAAAATGCAGCATACCAGCCTCAAAGCTCACAACACAGTTGCGTCGGAGCAAACCAGCTTACCTAAAAAGCCCACAACACAGTTGCGTCGGAGCAAACCAGCTTACCTAAAAAGCTCACACAGTTGCGTCGGAGCAAACCAGCTTACCTAAAAAGCTCACAACACAGTTGCGTCGGAGCAAATCAGCACACATAAAGCCCTCACAGGCATATCATACTGCACAGATATAATTGATAAAGCAACAGTCAAAATAAAAAAGTGTCAGTGAAAATAAAAAAGCGAAAATGTGTCGAGTAATGTGTGCATAGCATAAAGCAGGTACATCATCTCATCCAGAACAAATAATTAAAATGCAGCACCTCCCACAGACTCAAGGCTCACAACACAGTTGCGTCGGAGCAAACCAGCACCCTTAAAAAGCTCACAACACAGTTGCGTCGGAGCAAACCAGCACCCCTAAAAAGCTCACAACACAGTTGCGTCGGAGCAAACCAGCACCCCTAAAAAGCTCCCACAGGCATATCAAACATGAAATTACACTGCACAGATTTAAAACCACATTGCGCATAATTTATAAAGCAGTTGTGAAAATAAAAAAGTGGCAGTGAAAATAAAAAAGCGAAAATGTATCGAGTAATGTGTGTGCATAGCGTTGGAGCAGCCACAGGTATGCATACATGAAATCACATTGCACATAATTGATCAAGCAGCAGTATGCATTTAAAGTTTAAGAGGAAAGACAAGAAAAATGTGTGAGTGTTGAGGACTGTGTGCAACTGCATGTGTAAAGTACAGCATGTAATCCAGAACAACTATTTAAACTTCAGCATGCCAACCTTCAACCAAGCCATAACCACCCAATTAACCACACTTCAACATTGCCAGTCATTTGTCCAGTTAGTCTTCGGTCAGGTGGGGTTAAGGATGGAGGAAAAATAACACTTCCTTCTCTTTCGGTGTCCTTAACTTGACACACAATTTCCGATTCGCCAAAATGGCAAGGGTTCTTTGTGGATTCCTGAGGAGGTAAAGAATTTGCCAGTCAACAGCATTTCAGAAGATGCTGTTAACCAAAGTCCTGTTGGGGAAAAAAAGCAATTGGCGACATGCGTGTAACGCTACTCGGCAATTCGTCTACTTACCTACCATGAACTCAAACATTCCTTCGACAGTTCCAGGTTTCCTTGCTCTTTACTAGAGCTGCTCCTCAGGTTCTTCCACGCTTGTCCTCCAGGTTGTCGGTGCTGCAGCAGTCCGTCGTTTTAGTCAGTTCAGTCCAGTCAGTCCCGACACAAGCCGCCGCACGGCACTCCAAACGAGCTACAAACACTACGAACCAGCCAAACCCAATCCACTATGAACGCCAAGAGACCATGTTATGTTTGAGGGGAAGTGACAGTGATAGAGAGTGGGGAGATGGTGTCATGTGTGCGGTGCAACAAAACCAACTAATTAATGAAAACCAACATTCCAAACCAGCAGAAGTAGTAAACGCTGGGTGACTCACTGCGAGGCTCCCCATCGCAGCTCCCACGGCGGTGGCCACGTTGTCCGGAATGTTCGGTCTTGAATGTTAAAGTTCAAGTTAATTTATTCGTCTTCCTTGGGAGAAATTTGTTTCAGAGACCCAGAATGTTGGGCCCGGAATGTTCGGTCCAAAGCAGAAACACGAAAACCCGCTGTTCCTTTTCGACCGAACGACACCGGGCGCGCGCGGTACGGGGTGGACTCAATTAAGTACACCTGAGAACGAACCAATCACGCAACGTGATTGGCTGTGAGCAAGAATGGGCGGGCCTATCAATCGCACGGGAAACAACCCTAGACAATTAGAGCTCTCAAATGATCATGTCGTTAATCATTTTTCTTTGTGTTGAAGAAGGTAGGCCATAGGTATAGTGTAGGCGTATGGAAATTGGATTATTGCAATGATTATTGTCTACTGTCGTGTCGGGCTGGAATGATTCCGTGCCGCGCTCTCCAAACTTGGTGAAAACGAACTCTGGTACTGATTGCCCCTGTCCATTTGGGGTTCTCAGCCCAAATAAATGTGGCGGGGGTATGATGACTGGCTGCACTGTTAGATTGGGGGTGGTCACTTTGAAATTATAATTGTCTGCTATTTTAATGTATTCATTTATTTTTTTCTTTATTAGCCCACATTTTAACACTCATTTGTGAATTGCATTGGAGTGATGCGAAGTGAATGAAATACAAATAAATGTGGTAGCATGTCACAGACCCCTCACACATGGTTTGGTCAGGTTTATTTCGGGGAGTGGCCTCCCCCATAACACCAACTCTGCAGGAGAACAACCAGGGCCTCCTCCGTCACACTGACACGTTTACATTAGCATACTGACTCTGTAGGGAGACGTCATGTTATACTGCTGCTGCACACATTGTTTAGCTTTTCAGGGATTCCTATTGGGGATGAACCCACCTGAAGTCATTATGTGGACGATTTTACATTTTAAAAGCTAATTCATAGTCTGTTCTGTTCTGTTGCCATTTACACTGATTGCTTTAGTAGCGCTAAGGCAATCAGTGAAAATGGCAACGGTTGTAATGGAAGATGTTGTGTGTGTGTGTGTGTGTGTGTGTGTCTGTGTGTGAAGACTCAGTGTTGACATCGGGGCCGGACCTGAACCCAGGGCCGGGCCTGGAGACCCTGGAGGAGGAGGAGGAGAAGGCCCGCTTCTTTGCCCGGCTGGAGGCGGGGGCCTCGTCCACCCTGGATTACTCCCAGCTCAACAGAGAGCTGGACTCCACCAGGTCCACCCCCGCCCCGAGCCTCAGGTATGCATAGACATAGACATAGTCTGGCACACGCACACGCACACGCACACACACACATACACATGCACACACACACACACACACACACACACACACACACACACACACACACACACACACAC
>JAOPUI010000008.1:12263701-12277423 GCA_027123135.1 Urophycis floridana | reverse complement strand
ACACACACACACAAACACACACACACACACACACACACACACACACACACACACACACACACACACACACACACACGTCTACCACATATACCACAAAACTTGGAGGCGTAGAAATGGTAAAACAATTGCGGGGAAGGGAGAAGCTAGCAGAACAAACGGGATAACATCTTAATAAATGACATTACACGGGCTGCGTAAAACTGCGTTTTTCAGCTCCCGGGGACGACAAGAGGGAAGAGGCGCCAGTATGAAGCGCCTGTGATAAACAGTGTGGTAAACGTGCCCACAAAGTTAGCACACACCACCACTAGAAAACAAAATGGCAGTCTCTGCTCCGCACTCCAGTGTTTTTTTCCTGTCGGCGTCTGTTCTCTCCGGGCTGCTGGTCAGGGTCGTGGTGGGCCTGTTTGGCTCGCAGCCCAAAGGTTCCGGGGTCTTCTAATCCTAGACTACAGTCGGCGAACCCGACCTGCTCATTAATGAAAAGCGTGCCTCGCTTTGAGTGAACGCTCAATCACTAAATAGTAAGATGTAACGTGTTGTCTCTGTGAGGGCTATAGCCAACACAATGTTCTTCAGGTTTATATTTCGTCAGAGTGAATCAGCGGCACGCAGGATAATTGTTGCCGAAGCTAAAGTGAGCCAGTGTGTGTCCAACACCTGCCAGCAGCCGAAGGTGGAGAGATTTGACCATTTGGCAGCGAAACAAAAAACAGGGCTACATATTCAAACAATTGCTTGGCCGACGGATTTTCCACGCTGGCAGGTAAGATGAAAAAAATATAAAACGTTAATGTTGGTCCCTTTGTCTTTGTCAGCTCTAAAACGAAGTATATTCAGCATTTTAAATAGATACCAATAAACACCACATCCAACTGGGTTCACGGTACAAACAGCCAAAACAACTAATAAAAAGGTCTGGTGGTCAAAGGTCAAGGTTGGAAAGGCCTGAGTGAACACACAGAGGTCGTCGTGCAACAGATCCAGACGACTTAAATACCAAACTCAGCTTACACGCCTTGTTGAAAAAGAAAAAAAATGTGTCTCCCATAACCTCTGAAATACCAAAGTATCGCATGGAATATATGTCAACTTACCAGTGTAACCTTTCTCATTAGTGGCAATAGAGATGGGATATTTTGTATGTGGAGCGCTTAGTACATTTGGCAGCCAAGATGAGTTCTGGGTTCGGAACAAACATGTTGTTTATCAGTCGTTGCAAAACTGTGTGTGGGTGGTCATATTTTACTGGTGGGTTTCATGTTCATAATACCAGCAACTGGCCATCATAAATTTCAGCTTAATTTAATGTGTGTAAGTAATACTTTGCATAAGACTGCACACCTTTTTAAACATGAAGAATGAAGAGTTCATGAAGAACTTCTACTCTGAATCTACTCTTGTTGGCCAAGTGGTGCCATTGGGCACTCCAGCCCCACAACACTGCAATCAGTGTCAACTCTGGCTTTAAAAGATACGCTCATCCCAGAGTTCTGCCAAGTTCTCTCGCCACCTGCCATACATTATTAAAGCCCCGAATCTGAACTGCAGTGGGCAGCTTTGTCAACCATGACCTATTTTGCTTGCGGCGCAATTAAGTAGATATGTTGACCTTTATGGAAGATGCTTTGCGAATAGGTTTAACAAGGCCTCCGTAGTGCTGTGAGTGTAAAGTTTTGCCCGAGGTGAGCAGAAACACCAGAGAACGAGGAGCAACTGAGTTTGTTACAGAGTTTGATTGCCAGTTTGGTCTGCCCCCCCTAGTGGTCGAGGATAATTGAGTGGTGCTTTGAATTCCTTGATAGTTAAAATGTTTGTATGAGTGCCAAGGTTCATCGCTAACAAGTAAAATCTGTAACAATTCATTACTTTTCAAAACAGAACCAATACCAGACACCATCAGCTGTCGGGGGGTTGTGCATCCTAAAATTGCTACAACATTTACATTGAAAATCCATCCATCCATTATCGAAACCGCTTATCCTCCACGAGGGTCGCGGGGGGGCTGGAGCCAATCCCAGCTGCAACAGGCGAGAGGCGGGGTACACCCTGGATAGGTCGCCAGCCTATCACAGGGCTAACATAGATAGACGAACAACCATTCACACTCACATACACACCTATGGTCAATTTAGAGACACCAATTAACTTAATCCCCAACCTGCATGTTTTTGGTCTGTGGGAGGAAGCCGGAGTACCCGGAGAGAACCCACGCAAGCACGGGGAGAACATGCAAACTTCACACAGAAAAGTCCCGGGTCCCAGGTGGATTCAAACCCAGAACCCTCTTGCTGTGAGGCGACAGCGCTAACCACTGCACCACCGTGCCTATATTGAAAATGTAAACATTTAAAAATGTAAACATTTACAACGTAAAAATAAGTAATACAGGTTGGGTCCCAAACGTATTCCGGGTCCATATTTGGAAATCAATTGCCCATCGAAGGCCAGGCTGATATTCATTGTGCAACACAAACTTGAACATCTGGGTGGTGTCACGGGGCTACCAGAATCACAGCAAAAATAATGTATTTTCTATTGTTATTGCCATGCTGTACAAGCCAATGGAGTATAATAATCTCCTGAACTGAAAAACTCCAATAATGGAATTCGTTCTTATAAGCAGGATGACATAAGGTGCTTCAAGAGCTCAGTTATATATTTTTCAGCTATTCTAAAATGGACTTACATCAGGTTAAAAAGGCTGTTATTTAACAGCTTTGGGGAGGACTTACAGAACGTATCATATTTTCACAGTTTAGTCAGGGTTTCGTGGTGTTAAAAATGCAAATAAAGATAAAACGCCAACCCTTAGCCATCCAACTAGCATGCATTGAGCAGATATTGTATTGTAAGGACATAAAAAAAAGCTGGTTCACTCACCTCATTCTGCAGCTCATCATCACTCTTGTATGAGGCCAGCATCTCAAACAAGGATGTGCACAGCTCCTCCGAGCTGGAAGAGATCATGTTGCCTCCATCCAAGTACTTCTCCACCTCCTGCCTGAGAATGGATCCATCCACAGAATGGCCGCCGGGTGCCCCTGAACCGGACTCTTCCGCGTGCCCTCCGCCCTGCCCCGCCTGGTGGCTGCTCAGGAAGCTCTTAAAGTCCAGGCCCACCTCGTCCTCCAGGCCGGCCGCCCACGACAGATCCAGGGGGTCCAGAGTGTAGCTGTCGTGGGAGAAGGCGATGTTGCGTCCGAAGGCGATGCCGCGCTGGGGGTTGCGTGACGAGCTCTGGGCCTGGACGAAGTCCTCCACCTGGGACTCTCCCAGGGTGGAGACCACCCGCGCCACGGCGCCGCAAGAGGCTTCGGCGGCGGAGGCGGGGAACGGGCCAAACATCTGCTTGATGGCTCTGGTCTCCTCGGTGCCCACGTGGTCCTTGTTGTGGAACGTCTCAAAGAGAAAGACGGCGGCGCTTTCGATGGTTTCCTGGCCATTGTCAGCCCCGACTGTGGAAGACGGAAGCACAGTGCTTAGCGATCCGGCTCATGGCTGCCATTGGTGTTATCACACAGATAAGACATCAGAGTAGAGCTAGCTCAGGTTATGTTGGCCATCACTGACGTTATGACTAATGTTGACTGCAGCAATGACCAACAACAATTGTGCTTTAATTCCCCCATTAGTGCTTTGTACTGTTAAGATTTATGAATATATTTTGTACGGTAAAGACTTAGACATTTTTTTTTTGTGTTGTCGTATACTGCTGGGGAACACATCCAGGGAGTACTATTATTAGTTCAGCAATATAGGGTTAAGTAAAACCCCACTAATTAAACCATGCCTATGTACCTTATTTAAATAATACGCCAAACAATTCATGCTTAACCAGACATGGCTTCAAAAAGAAATAGAAGAAGTAATTGACCAATTAGAGGAAAAATGTCATAAAATAGAGGGACTGCAAGAAAGGGAAAGATGGGTGAGGGAAAGAAAAACCAGTGAAGATGAAAAGGGTTTATACCAATTAAAATGGTGTAAAAGCATCCGAGTCTCCCCCTGTATGCAGCATGGAGAGAATGGCTGCTTTCATCCTGCTCAGAGTGCACTTAGGAGCTTCTTGTTTATTTGGATTTATTCAGATCGAGTTTAAGACATATAATGACCGTGCATATTGTGACAACAACAAATATCAAGTTACTCTTGGTCAGGGAACGCAATAAATATCATCATACACATACGAGGGACTTGTTTTCATGACGAATGCCGCGCAAATAACATGTAAAGCACTCATGTGTGTTGGGTCGACGTGTCGGATATAAACATGTATGACACAGTAACACACCAACCCCTCTTAGACGGTAGTCAGTAGAGCTGGCGGCTTGGCTCGCCTACTACTGCTACTTGATTTTGTATTTTCAAACATCATGAGACGTTATAAAAAGAAATATTCCAACACCATGACCACTGTCGTGAAACAGGCTTGACAGTCAATGGAGGACCAAAAGACAGACAGATGGAAGACATCAGATGCCTTAATACTCAAACCGTTTTTTGAGTGGGATTTCAGATTCAACATACGGGCTTCCACTCTCTGAAACGTGCTGGGGCAGCAGGGAAGTAGCTTCGGTTAAAGCAGAGTTATTCCTTTGGCAAGTACTAAGGAGCAAGCAATCCAATACCAATTTTATTCACTTGGATTTATTCAAAACTGTGCGGCAGTGACTTTGAAATCAATTCAGCTGCAAGAACTGGCAAAAGGAGGGGTATATGTGTTTTCTCTTTCTTCAAGTGGTTGGTCATATTTTGATTGACAATTTAGTTCCTGTTCAAACAGGTTGTTCATTCAGTAGCCTTGAGACAAATCTGAAGGGAATTCAGATTTATTTCTAGTGTTCTAAGGGGGATTTGGCAGCCCTAACTAGCATACCCCGAGTGCTGGATTCACACACCATGTACATGTACCGTGTGGATTTCAATCCATCTGGCAGAAGCCAGGATGGGAGCCACTCTGTCCTTCACACCTCCGCATCATGTACAGCCAGCGGCTGTCCTCTTGAGCCCTGATGTGCATCAGGGGTGCAGCGGGATTACAGAGGCAGGGGGAATCGCACCCCCGCTCCCCCGCTCCGAGCCTGTCCGCCACTCCAACCACCACCATAACCATCGCCATACGCACCACCACCATCACAACCCCCACCGGCGCCACCATCGTAATCACCACCGCCAGCATCACTACCAGCACCACCATCACCACCACCACCACCAGCACCATCACTACCAGCACCACTACCACTGCCACCACCAGTATCAACCCCGGGCCCACCCTCCGCTGGATCAGAATCAGTACTACGAGCAAGAGGAAGACGTGGCTGCAAACATTGCTGCGGTGAGTAAGATGGAGTTCCTCGGTGTCTAGATAGGGTAATGGCAGGCTTTCACATCTCCCATCGTTGCTCGAATGATGGCGGACAAAATGTTCTCGTGCGTTAATGGAGGTGAAACTTTTTTTTTTCCCAGTACAGGTTGGAATATTAATATGGATTAGCCTTCAGCCTCTTTAATGAAAAAAAGCAGGCCTCCTCATGAATTTTAATAAGTTGGTTAATTTAATTGAACATAATTAATATAATTGAATTCAATCATCATGCAGGCAACAGCTTCAGCCTCCCATGATTTTAGTGTGTGGGCTTTACAGACCTCATATAACCAGTGAAAAAAATGATTAGCAATCGAGTTGCATAGCACTAATAAAATTACCAGAAATTCATATCTAGAGGGAAACACTCAACCGGAGTAAAAACTTAAGGGTACTTGTTCTCCACAAAGAAGGTACTCCATTTCACTGAAGGAAATTGTGCTCTCCAGTGCACTGAGTGAACATTACTGTACCTTCTTTTTTCCCAATTTGTTCTATTTTAAGCCTCAATGATGTCCACAGCAGTCTATGCATTTGTGTGTACATGTGTGAGGTGTCCTTCCTCAAATTATTGATCTGAATCCTTCTTCATCCACAGAGAATTGCTGCCTATGCTGTTAAAGTGAAATGATACTTTCTCAGGTTTGCGGGAGGAAGAGAACTGAAGGGCATATTTACCGATGTGTCTGGCCGCGGTGAGGATGTTCTTCAGGTCCTGGGTGGTGCCTTGCTGCTGGGCCTTGTCTCTGTGCTGTGTGCAGAACTGGACGACCTTCTGCCACGTCAGACCCTGCCTCGCAAACAGCTCCTGACGTTTCAGACGCTTTGACTGATGACGGAAGAAGAGTTGCAGCAAAAATGGTGAGAATGTGTACCGCTTTGACCCTCTGAATGCTTCTCAAATGCATAATGTGTCACACGCCTACACATAAACACATGTAGAAGTGTTTTCTGGTTATGAGTAAAAATAAAAAATCCCCAATACTGAAAAAAAGTGAGGACCAGCATTTTACTAGCAGATGCAGCATATAAGCAAGCATTTCACACATTGGTCACAACACATGCTCAACTTCTGTGCTAAAAATAACGAGACAAGCTCAATTTCTGTGCTAAAAATCATGTACAACACCTCCATCCACATATGTTGGTTACTTTCACCATTGCAATACGACTGACTGTGCTAAGTGGCAGGTTTGGATCTCTAAATCAGAGCTCTAATGAAACTAACATAATAACTGGTCCCCCACGGGGAATGCACTAGACGACATAAGGCCTGCATCTTTGGGCTCTACGGTATCTCTGAGGACAACAGCAGGATACAGCCTGGGTAGGTTAGAAAGCAATGTTAAGGCCCAAGACAAACGACAACGCGTTTAGGGTCCACAATATACACATTGTGTTTTGGAGATAACTTGTGGGATTTTAATGAGATGAAGGTTGTGTACAAAATGAGGGTTACCGTGATTTAATGAATTATTCTCTCGGGAAATATTTTCCCAGCTAAACTCTTGGGAAATATTTGCCTTTCCCAGGAGTGGTGTATGTGGGCTAATAATCGACTCCGAGCATTTAGCAGGTCTAACGCTGAGGCCTAGATAGTTTCCAATTTGCAGGGGAGCAGCTCGGCATCACACCTGATCCGTATTGGTTTTGCGTGAGGTCAACATCAGTGTTGAGCTAGGTATCCTCCAGGACTGGGCCACTTAGGCTGAACACAACGTCTACATGACGCCAGACGAACCACACCCTCTTGAGCCTGTCGTCTTAATCGTCTGTAACATGTATTTTGTATTGAAATATCAGGGCCATATGCAAATTCATGTTTTCATTCTTGAAATGGTTTCACTCAAGTTTATGAACAAATGGTGGCATTCAATGGAGTTAGTTTTTGATATACAAACGTGCAATATAATGTAGTGGATGACTTATATAGCCTCTTCTAATTAGATAAATGCTATTAAGAGTGTCACTGAGATAGTATTTTACTCTCTTCTAATGAATAACAAAATTGGCAACGTTAGGCAAAGACACACTTTAATCGAGCTCAAAAATAATGCATTCAGCGTAGTCCCCTTTATTTGACTACATTTCTTATTAACGGTCAACTTTACACACTTTTTTCCCCAAGCATCTTCTGATACTCAAAGCTCCACAGACAATTAACGTTGCCATGTCTATTCTATATTAACAGCCTGAACTCATATTGTGTTCCATCCAGGCCAGTATCAATGTTCACATGCAGCACGACATAGGTGTGTAAAGTACTACAGTACATGTGATGGCAGGGAGCAGAGGAGAAGAAATCCCTTCAGCAGTTGAGCGTGATCTCTCCTCGGGATAGAAAGCTCAGCCGTAGGGGGGCGGAAGAGGCATTAACACAATGACTCCATTACAATCAGCACTTCCATGTCCTCTAAAACTAAGGATTTTACCACGGGCTGGAAGATTATCTCAGGGTGACCCTGGCCTCCTTTTCCCCCAGAGAAGCCGTTTTGAGGATTCAATGGACGGTGAGTCTGACAGAGGTTGTGCTCTCGAGATCAGTCCCAATTTCGTTTCAACTCTCGAGAACCTCGCTCGTGGCAAAGGGCAGAGCCGCGGTTTTGCAAGTAGCATTACAAAGGGCTGTGAACACGCCACCGCCAAAGCTGACAGGAGGAAAAATAAAGAAAATAAGACTCATCATAAAGTTTCAACTTAATTAGGCCCACACGGGGAGATAAATTCTCATTCGGCAACAATAATAAGAGTTTGTTAAATGGCAATGCAATTATGTCTTGTAATGAGATGTCAACCGTAATGTAATGTAATGCCACCACACCTAAAACATATTTAAATATGTTAGTCTGACGACATGGCATTATAAAAATACATCTGTGTCTTGTGATAATGTTTCAGTTCTCCAGGTTTCCCTGAGGAAACTTTGAAACTCGGAGAACAGAAAATGCCCAACACTGATATTTACAGATGATAAATGCCACGCAGAGATACGGAACACTTTGTTTCATTGAAACACATGCAATAAGATGGTTAAAATACTTATGTTTTGGAATCAGTTTTACCAAACCCACGTTTTTCCTGTTGAATCATGGTAACGTGTTATGCGATCGACAAGATATTAATCTATGGCAACTTTCACTAAAATAAGGCCATAATAATTCAGACAGAAACAGGAGTAATATGCAAAGCTTTTGCGCAGCCAAAAGGTTTATGGCAGCAAAGCGTTCCAGTCTGCTGCCAACATCGGAGGTGATCTATTCCTAACCTCCGAGGGCCTTTCAGTGTACTCTTCCACGTCACCATGAGAAGACAGCGATAATCTTCATGTTTGCATCTGGGTTAGGCTTCCCAGTACCACACCACGTTGTGTGGCACATTCCCTATCCAATGCTTTGTAACGCTCTCTCACAATGACAGAACTTTCAACACCCTTTCAAGAACTCCCAGACCAATACGTTTTTTTTTTTGTTTTTTATCTCACAGCGTTAGATTTCAAGTTGAAGCACCTACACTTAAACTCCTTCAAAGTAAATGAAATGGTAAACGGCTGTCTCATTTGTCAAAATTAAGTTTTACAGCTCATAGAAAAGACAGTTAAAGTGCTTGCATAATAACACACCTGCTACTCAATTCATTAAGTAGATAATTAAGTCCAGCTGTGCAAAGTAGACTTTAGGTGACAATCAAGGATACATTTCGAACAAGTGACAAAAAGAGCATTGGCTTAACCCACCATGGACAACACGCTTAATAATGTCACCATTACCTTATTGCCCTTGTTCCAAACAGCCCACCAGTTGTTTTAGGGCATTTATCATAGTAGCCTGTATTGTGTTTTGGTTTGAACGCTTGATAATAACCTGCACTTTCAAATTGATACCCGCCCAAAAAAGGTATCGCAGCACCACGGTGGCCCAGTGTTCTGGGCTGGCACCAAGCTGAGCGAGGATGCTTGTCCTAGCCTGGACTGGTGGAAATGAAGAAAATGATATTCATGATAAAAGCCCCTGAGCCTTATTTTGTTGTCAGCAGTGCCCTGCCTTTCACTTGTGTCCCTAGAAGTAGAGGGTCATAATGACCATGTCCTGTAAAATCTTTCTTTTCTCAATGTTGTTTTTTGGGGGTGGAGGGGTTATGTATCACATCTACAAATCATTGCCGTTTACAGCCACACATAGATGTTTACATTTGTTGTCATGTGATTAAACTGAAGGGTGAAGATCATACATTCCAGTTGGCGCTATTACCTGACACCCCTAGTGTTGGTAACATCGCCATAACAGAGTTCAGATGGTTTCTATGTAGGATAATTACAGATAAACGCTGCGACGTGTCGAGAGGATGAAGCATTACTGACGCATGATTCCAGATGCTCGTAGAGGTCTCTTAATGTACCGTGTACGACACGTTTACTCACCTTTAAATCGTAGACCTGGCCATCCACGTCCTCCTTCTTACTGACGTTGGAGAAGGAGCGCAGGGCCCCTGTGAGACGCGGGGGGGACATCACTGTCCACCCGGGATCACTGATCTCTGACACAAAACAGACGCATGATGACTTACTGTGAGACCTGACACATTGAGAGCTAATATCAAAGCACAGGTTAGACACCAATTCGAGATGATATATTTGAATGTGTCGGTTAGAGGTATGTTGTCATGAATGTGTTAGTATCTTGTTTGACACTTAATGTTTTGCTAGTCCAACAAGTCAAACCTTCAGGTGTGTCTTCATACAGCTGGCAGGCTAACATTAGCTACTAGCTGCCACGACTGTCATTGTATGTCTGCGATGACAACGTAACAACAAATGGCTAGGGAATGCGTATACACATAATCTCAAAGCGAGTATTACATACCTTTTTTTAATTCACAGTTCTTTAGTTGTCTGTGTAAACTCTCTTATGTCAGAGTCAGCGTGAACGACGGTAGATGCGGAAGTAAACAGAGGCCGGTACGCTGGGAATTGTGGGTATCGCAGTTCTCTCGACCTGGCTCCCATTTGGGACTGACTCGTAAGAAAACTACATTATCCACATCCACTGTAGTTATGACGTTTTCTATGTAGAGACCGTATGCCTCTAAATAAGAGAACGCTCTAAAAATATATGATTAGCATTGTTAACATTTTAGTCGTTTATTGAAACTTTTAAATTGGTATTTATGTATGCATTTATTTATTTTGCCTGTGACTAATTATCTATCCAGTAGGGCTACCTCACAAGAGCTAGGAAAATACGACATTTATTAGACATTAACAGTTAATTAACAATAGACGTAATAAGAGTTAGAGAGTTAAAGCTAGTGTAGGCAAAAACATGTTTTTGTTGTCGTTTTGTCTCTGATTTACAACACAACTTGGTAAGTTTGAGATAAAATCACTTCATGGCGAGGTTTCAGGGGTGTCAAACTCATTCTCACCCTGGGCCACATCAACATTATGGTTGCCCGCAAAGGGCCGCTTGTAACTGTAAGACGATACATTTAACTACTCCTTAACATATTGTTAAATAACCATCTCTGCATTTGATTATTTATTCCAGCGCACAAATATTGTACATGCATTTATATAAATGTAAAAATCACACGGATCACAACATTGAAATGCATTGTGGGAGATGTAATTCATGGTGGCTCTATGGTACGCTGTGAAGCAGTATATGCCTTTCAGGCTCTCGCAGGCCGGCGGGCCGGATTTGGCCCACGGGCCTTGAGTTTGACACATGTGGTTTATATGGAACAACCTCTTGGCTAGGTTTAGATGAAACAACTAGCCTACTTATTAGGTTTAGGGTTAGCTCTATTGCTAAGATAAGAGAAGATAAGATATTCCTTTATTAATCCCCCTTAGGAGAAATTCACAGTGACCAGCAGTACAGGGGATAGATGTGCAGTAAGAGCCTGGCTAAAGTCAAACAATAAACAATACATTAAATTAAATACAAGCTCTTAAGTCAGGTCGGTGAGGAGTGAGAACCTGTATGCATACGTGGTAGCTGTTTATAGTGCAAAATGTAAAATAGATAGATAGTGCAAATATGCACTATCTATCTATTTGCACCTTTGTATATTTCTATTTGTTTCTAACATCTTACGACAGCTCTGTAAATACATACACATGGCTGAATGTTGCACTGTAAGCCCTGCAAGCCCTGGTCGTTCGTGAGCCAGAGATATATTGACATTGTTTTTGCCTTCGGCTTACACTCTTGCACTGCTGTAAAAGTGTACAAAATTGTAATCTTTGGAGAATGGCCAGTTATGGCGAGTTATTTACGTGCCTGTTTAAAAATAAATGAAACTAGTTTGCCGATTTATGAAAGCAAAGTGTGCAAACTAATACTGTTTAATGAATGGTTTATTGGGATTTATTCAACAGGAATATAAAGTTTGAGTCAGCAGCATAACAGTTCATTAATTATGTCTCCCATTATCCAAAATACAGTGTGTGTTTGTGTGTGTGTAAGAATTTGTGTTTAAATGCTGACCAATTTGTTGGGTGATGAACACGATGTTCAACCTGGTCTGATGTCTGCTTTTTTACAGCCTGAGATAGCACATTTCCTAATCTGATCATGTGTAATCTTGGACATCTCGTAATCTGGTGGTTTCATTGTTATGTCTGATAATCTGATGTCTTTCAACTGAAACCTGGTAATCTGATCCATAATATAATCTCACGTTATCTTGATGGTTTCTAATCTGATGGATTTGGGATTTGATTTTGCAATCAAATTTCGGGTAATCTGAAAGTAATCTGACATCCAGTAATACAATATATGGCAATCGAATGGTCATCTTGTATAATAAGTAATTTTATGGTTTATAATATGATTATTAACTATTATAATTTGTAATGTGATTTAAAGGGATATGCCAGGAAATCTGTAAATCGCCGTTTACCGATCCTACCCAGATTCAGACGAGTTGTTTCATTCCAAATTTGTTATTGTGAATCGTGTGTCGAGTAGGGGATTAGCTTGTGCTGTGTGTGTTTGCTCTCCGTTCGTCGCAAGTAGGCTGTTCATGAGCGGGGAAAACACGCCAGGGACAGCACGACACGTTTGCAGTTCTTCTACAAACACACGGACCATACGGGCACACCGCAAATGTACATCATCAGCTGCTTCTGGCTGTGAAGTCTTAAGGTAAAACACAGGTAGCCTCATAATCACTCATAAGACAGTGCTTATTACAGGGCCATTTTTCGTCAGAGCACAATTGTGTCAAAAAAAACCCCGCATCCAAAATAGATGGCCTACCCTCGCCTACCCTACGGATACTAAGTGGTGAAGATGGATGGGGAACGTGTCAGAGCAGGCCCGCCGGCCCCAGGGTCACCTTACCTGTTGCCGCGACGACACAGCGCTTTATAACCCCCCCCCCCCCGACGTCCTCGTAATCCATCCCACAATCCCACCCAATCTGACGGATTTTAATCTGACGTCGGCCATCTAAGAAAGCCGGTGATCCTCCTCGTCCTGACGTACGATGGGGGGGGGGGGGAGGATGGATGAGGGTGAATGAAGAGAGGCCACAGGAGGGGGCTCCTCATTACTCTGTTATGGTGGCAGATGTCTCCGCGCGACGCCTCCGGGGGTGAATGAATGAGTGCCGCGGACATCTGGAGCGACAGCGCCAGGCCTCGGGCGCGATTATCTGGAATGGCATCCAATGGCTTTCCACTTGTTAGAAAGAGAGCGAGGCAGAGAGACAGAGAGAGAAAGAGAGAGAGAGAGAGAGAGACACACACACACACATACAGAGAGCGAGAGAGAGACAGGAGACAGAGAGCGACAGACTCCTGGGTGAGTCTGTTGTCCTCCACGGGACGGCAGCGTGTGTCTCCCCCGTGTCTCCCCCGTGTCTCCCCCCTCATTTCTCCCTAGAGGGGGTGTTCTGGCGGGTGGCGGGCGCTCCGCGGCGGCCCTTCTGGGTCCGTGTTGGACGGCGCTCAGCCCCGCCCCCAAAGGGGCGTGGCCGTGGTGGCCGTGGTGGCCGTGGTGGCGGCGGCGGCGGCGGGGAATGTCTCTTGGCCACCGGTTGGCGTGTGATTGGTGGGTTTTGGCCGCAGGAAAACGAGGGTAACATCTGTGGCGGGGCACTGCCAAGCACGTGACTGGCACACTGGTGGGACCAATTGTTCAGAGCGCAAAGAACAGTAATCACTTTAAGCTGGAGTGTTTGTGCGTGTGTGTGTGTGTGTGTGTCTCAGTGTGTGTGCCAGTCAGTGTGTGTGTTTGTCCCCCTGTCTCATTTCTAGCCCCCATCCCCTCCATCCACAAAAACACACACACACACACACACAGACACGTGTGTATTTGTGTGTGTCTCCCCCACCCCCCCCCCGCGGA
>JAOPUI010000008.1:11851649-11864032 GCA_027123135.1 Urophycis floridana | reverse complement strand
GGGGGGGAGAGGGGCGGCAACACCGACCCCCATGCCCCACCCCCCCCAGCCATTCATCCAAGGCGCAATGTCATTCAGGGCGTGTTGTTGGGGGGGGGTGTCAGTCCGAGTCGCTGTCCTCTGCGCCCTTCGCAGGGTCCGCCGCGTCCTCCTCGCCGTCACTCTGCTTGTCCCAGTCTTTCATTTTGGCGCCCATCATGAAGTCATCTCTGAGAACACTCCAGGAGGGCTTCTCTTCGGCACCCTGAACACCCGCCCCCCCCGAAAGGGATTCATTAAAAACACATGAATAGAACGGCTGCGAGGGGCTGTATCAAGTATGGCTTCTCCTCAAAATAACCTCTGCTTTAGAGCCATGTGACAGGACATTACAAAGCGGGTCCAACTCGGGCCAGTTTCGACGTACAACTCAACAGTGCCACCACATGGGCAGACGGCGTAATTGCACCAATACGATTCAACTTCGGTTATCCATATTTTTTTATCATGCCTAGTTCACATAAAACCTATGAAATATATTCTAAAAAAAGTATTTTGAGATTTTTGGTTAAAAGTACATCATCTCACTTAATAGTGCACCACTGTTGTTGTAAACCTAAATAAATAACAGCGCACAACACTAAAGTTATTCACCTACTGACATTCCACCACCACAACCTCCAAAAACTACAAGAACTAAGAAGGCAGACAAAGTTGTAAAGATGGCAAAGTTCATTGTCCATAGCCGTAACAACCGACACCAAAAGAACCTTTAATACCACCAAAAGGATGGGTTCCGTGGGCTGTTTCGGATTGACTTTAACAAAAGAAGAAGCGACATCCTTCTTTGCCCAGACAGATACTTTGGGTCTCTTGGATGGGATGCTGGGCTGGAAATACAACCGCAAAGCTACTGCGTATGGCAGCACATCTTATTCTCCCTCTCAGCAGAAAATACTGACAAAACAATGTCATGGTGACCACATGTCATTGATGAAACGCCATCCATTAAGCAATAGAGCGATAAGTTGTCTTCAAGTGGGACAGCGTGCACTCGACTCACCGCGTCTTTCTCAGCCTTCACCACCTTGCCTCCCGTGTCCTTCCCCCTCAGCACGTCGATGAAGTCCTTCTTGGTGACCGAGGAGAGCAGCTTGGCCTTCTTCCGCTCGGACCCACCGACCACCTTCACCTTCTCGTTCACCAGGTTCTGGTGCTTCCGCACAGCGTTGAACAGCTGCACGACACCTCTGGGGACCAAGAGCACACCAGACACCGACACGTAAAACACTGGCCTTGCCTTCATTCACACGCACATCCTTGCCTAGAGCTTGGTTTACCTTCATGCCATTACTTATGGAACTCAAGCAGACCACTGCTGAAGGAGAACCACGTTGCTATGATTTCTCACAGTTCAATATGTAAGGGCATGTACCCACCTGGTGGCCGTTCTCTGGAAGGTCCTCTCAGTCTCCCGATCTGATACGAGGTCAGGTTTCACCCTGAACATCATCTCCCACGTACGCTTCTTGTCCGTCTGTGGTAGGGAACAAAGTGACCACTCTCAGTCTGAAAGCCAGTCAATAGGAGGAGACAGAACTACGGCAGACGATCTCAAGACGTCATGCTGTACTTGTTTTTAACTCAATGGACCTCCTTCACTATGCTCACAGTGCTCAGCGGTGGCCTTACCTTGTCTCTTAGCTCCAGCCTTTCCTGCTTCTCCTTCTCCTTCACCTTGTCCAACTCCTTGTTCTTCACCAGTATCGTGGGTTTGCTCGTTGGGGTTTTCTTCTGCAGAATCTTGGCCATTGCATCTGCCCAGCCAGCGTTAGGGTTGGCGGCTTGCTCTTCGCCATCACCGTCCTCATTGCCTTTATCTTCATCGTCTGCCTCATCTCCGTCACTAACGTCATCGTCCTTGGTGTCATCATCTTCGCCGTCATCATCACCATCATCAATGTCATTTTCTCCGTCGACACTTCCCTCATCAGCATCTTCGTCAGCCTCACTCTGGTCGCTGCTTCCATGGTCAGAATCTTCTTCTTCCCCTGAGAGACGAGACACGTGTTACTATGCCCTGCATACTGAATGCTCTGTACTCTAGTACTAACACACCATCTCTTCCTACATACACACACTACAGCGGTGTAGATGAGAGAAGCCACAGTAGCCGTGTAGATGACCGACTGGTGCGTTTAGGACGAGTGATGTGTTATTGTTTTGTTAACTTAGTATCGGCGTTATGGCCAACTCCACTGAGAATACCAGCAAGAGTGGCAGTGTTTGTACCAACGACAATAAGACTCACGTTATGGTAGCGGGTTGTGCCAATAACTGATTGCCGTAACATTATTTAACGTTTAAATCCCAAACGAAGGTATGTTACTTACCAGATAACTCCACGGAGGTCTTCACGTGTGCTTTACTCGTAGCGGCCATCATTGTTCCGGAAATACGTGTGCAACAGCAAAAATGTTCCGCACAACGAGGTGGTCATTGGACGCAATCGAAGTAGTTCCGAGTAGTTCCCCTGCCAATACCTTTTTAGTTCGATACTAATTGTAAACGTATGTCTATCAATATATAATATTAGTAGTATAATAGTGATTGTTATAAGTCAGGTTGAATACCCAGAAGTAACAACAAATGTAACAAAACTTAATGAAGTTATAAATACAATGAAACTTAACATAATTCTGAAGGATGTCATTTATGAAGTTAAGTTAATGTTTGCATCATTGTGGTGAAATTTCACTTTACAGTCATGAGAATAAATAAATATGAATTTTCATCAACATCTTTATGACTTAGGCCTACTCAGTCGAACTTTGTCATAAATCTTTTTCGCATCTAAGGCCCATATTGGCAATTGGTATAAAAATAGCATCATGAATAATAATAATAAGCATAATAAGAAGCCTGAACTGAGAGGAGTCTAACCTTGGATTGACTCATCCTTGGATCGACTATCCTGTTCACCGGGTAGTACAGTTTCGGTCTCACAAGTACAATTGATCGACGAGATTATTCAGTGCGCCTTTAACGAGGACAAAAAGAAGAGAAACAGGTTGCGGGTGTGTCTCTAAAAAATGCCTCATACAAGGCTGGCCGTGCGCTGGCCAACTTTTATTCCACCGTTCACCGACACACGAGCAGGGCTTGTCTCCTGGCAAGACGCCGGGGATCGCACGTCTTCTACCTCCGGAGACACCAGGGGCTCTCTCCTCTGTCGGACATTGGCCACAGGTTAACATGGGTCGTTCAAGACTGCGTAAGTCATCTCCTGTTCCTCTCTCATTCTCCTTTTCGTGGCGATTAGAACAGGCTTTCGGTGTTGGGCAAAAAAAAGACAACAAATAAATAGTGGCTTGAGTTGAAGGCAATGAACTGTAGTGAATACTTAGAAATGTAAAACCATTTTCTAATTGTTACAATGAATTAGTAGTTTATTTTCTAAATTTGTCACAATCCCTGCCTCATCTTTATGTAATCAATACAAGTCAACATACATTACAGTAATGTATTCCGAAAAGCATCAACGTCGTGCAGCTAAAGTGTGTACATTGCTATCCTGGCACCGTATAACACTTGCGCTGGTATATCCAGAACAACCTGTTTTCCGAGTTGGAAACTGCATGCACTTCACGCACAGCCGCCTCACATGGTGGCTGTCGTCCCCCCCCACCTGCTGCAGAGCAGTTCATTGAAGCACGTTAAAACAACTCTCTGTACTCTTCAGGAGGCCGGACGCCGCTGGCGGAGGCCGCCCTGGGCTTGGCGCTGGGCGCCGTGGCGGGCTGCGTGCTGGGGCTCACCGAGGACCCCGTGGACCGCACCATCTCGGCGCTGACCTCGGACGCCTTCCTCAAGCCGGTGACGGAGGAGGTCCAGATGGTGGGGCCCCTGGGGCTGGGCACCCTGCTGGGGGCCACGGCGCTGACCGCCTCCATGAGCTCCGTGGTGGCCGGCGTGGTCATGGCCGCCGCCACCGCCGCCGCCGTCCTGTCCACGGGGAGCTGCGGCGTGTCCTCCGTGTCCCAGGCCGCGTCCGTCGCCCTGTGGGCGTGGCCCGGGGCGGCGGGGGCGGCGGCCGCCACGCTGAGCGGCGCCACGATGGGCACGGTCGTGGAGTGGCTGGTGGCGAACGTGGGCATGCTGGGACTCCTGTGCGTGCTGAGCGTGTTCACCGCGCTGAAGCCGCCGCTCCACTTCCTGTTCGCCGTGATCTGGCGCCAGCGGGAGGTGTGCTGCGGTCTCGGGCCGGCGGCGCTGGCCCGCGAGAGGGAAGCCCGGGAGCTGGAGCTCAAGGAGGCGGAGCAGCGGGAGAGGGTGACAGTGCAGGTGGAGCAGAGGATCCTGGCGTTGGAGAAGGGGGTGAGGGCCAGGGACAGGGAGTACGCGGCCAGCAGAGAGGAGGAGCTCCGGCAGAGGGAGGAGGCGGAGAGAGCGAGGGTGGAGAGGGAAGAGGCGGAGATGGAACACAGAACCCTCCACGACTGGATCGACACGGTGGTGGTGAAGTACGTGGACTTCATCGCGTTCTCCGGGCTGCCCATGACCCTGCTGGCCGTGGTCACCTCCGTGTTGGGGGTCTTCGGCCTGGGCGGCCACCAGGCCACCATCCTGGTGCTGCTGGGTCTGGTGGTGCTGCTGGGCTACCTGCTGATGAAGGCGTCCCACTTTAAGTTCTGGATGCTGGCGGGCTGCATGGGGATGCTGGCCACCTTCGTGGTGGCGGTGCTCACCCTCCACGCCCAGCAGGAGGTCGTCATCGGCTCCCGCAAGATGCGAGCGGCGGGCCAGAACCTCTCCAGGGAGGGCCTCACCGCCGCCATGAACCACAAGGCCTCCCTGGAGGCCCTGACGGCCGGGTTCTTCGCGGCCAAGCTGTGCCAGTTAGCGCTGGGCGCCACGGTGGGCGGGCCCCTGCTGCGCTGGGGGGCCGGGGAGACCAAGGTCATCGTGGGGGCGGGGGCGCTGACCGGGGCACTCCTGGCGGCGGTGGAGGTCGCGACCCCCGTGCTGGGGCCGGGGGCGAGGGCCGGGGCTCTGCTGGGGGCCGTGGGGGCGGCCGGGGTCTCCGTGGGGGCCGCGGCGGCCATGGCGGGGGCCTGGTCCTCTTGGGGCGGGACGGCGGGCACCATGTTGGGACTGGTGGGCGGGGCCCTGGTGGCGGGGAAATGGCACGTGGTGAACATTGGACTGCAGCTGCCCGTGGCCTACGTGTTCGCCATGACCAACCCCTACTGAGCAGGGGGCGTGGAGGAGTTCTTAACGGAGTTTTATGAATTCCTCGTTCAAAGGCACTGCGATGAGTCTGTGTCGCCACGGGACATGATACACAGCACAGGCAACGCAAATTTCTACCATTGAGCCACAAAAAACACTAAAACTGTGTATTTCTGGTGAGAATGTAATTCATGCCACAACGGGACTTGTGATCAAATAATGTAACAGAAAATGAAAACAATAAAAAAAAGACAACAGTGTCTAACGTTTCAATAAATGAATATGTGAGCACCTGTAACCAAGCCTTTGGATGTCTGGTCTGCAGCTTCATGCGCCTCACAGTGAAAGTGAGCCATTAGTGAAAAGGTGAACTTTTCTGGATGAGATGCTTGGGATGTTTTCATGACAGTGTGTTTACGCTGGAGACCTCCGCTGAAAGTGTTCTGGTTGAACCAGTCAACATAAGTATTTAACCCCTGCAGAGCACCACCACTACCCAAGATGGAAAGATAACGTTAAAAAAAATGGAGAACAACTTCTATATATAATGAATTAGTATAACATTGTAATAACATGTACACTATTCACCACAAGAGGCGCCTGCAGCTTAGATATTCCCCTGCTTTGGCATCATGTGACACAACAGCAATCACATGATCACACCTTGTCCAACAAGGAAGAGATATCGCTCCTCTGGATGGCTGAAAGCAGGAAGGAAATGCTCTTTGTACCTTTGCACTATACACAAATCACAGACACCTAGTGAATCTGGCTCCGCATAAACAGGTGGGACAAGCTTGTTATAGACAGCCTTTTACTTTTCATACTTTTATCTGCTTACATTGTAAGAATTACAGCAGTTACATCAGCCGTTACCTGTGCATGGCTCTAATCTGTGTTTAAACTGTACCTGCATACCGAGTAAGCGAAGGTATTTTTCTCGGAACAAACGATTCAAAAACATCGTACACATTCGCAAGCCGACATTCCTCCTTGCATGTGTCATGTGCGTCCATTAGACTTGTTCCACCAGACCCTTCCTATCAGGAATGAGGTATCTCCTGGTGTTCCTGCTGCTGGCTCTGGTTCCACGGCGGAGCAGCGGCTTGGACAACGGCTTGCTGAGGACCCCGCCGATGGGATGGATGGCGTGGGAGCGATTCCGCTGTGACGTCGACTGTGAGAATGACCCCGAGAACTGCATCAGGTGCTGGTCACCGCGTCGCCGTCACAACAGGCTCTCATTAGATTAGATTAAATGAAATCTTAGTCATTCCCAGTATTTTTAGATATGGGAACGAAATGTATTCTCTGCATTTGACCCATCCCTATGGTACATAGGGGCAGTGGGCTGCTAGGTTCAGCGCCCAGGGAGCAAGCTGGGGGTTCAGTGTCTTGCTCAAGGGCACTTCGACATGCGGACAGTCGGAGGAGGGGAAATCGAGGGGATCGAACCGCCGACCCTACGGTTGGTGGACGACCTGCTCTGTCCACTGAGCCACCGTCACCGCGACGATGTCGGGAATATTGCAATGATGCAATGAGTGTTCAATGAGTGTGTGATGAATATATTGATTTTGATGACTCCCAATTGATGAGGTCATAAAAAAATGGACTTGCACTTTGGTACGACGCGATGGCGCACGATAAAGGGAACGACACTGACGAGACGGGTCGTCATGCTCCTGTCGGTCACGCGGCAGGTTCGACAAGAAACAGTCACCTGAGCACAGATCTAGATGAAGATTACGCTGACATGCACCTATACCAGCGTGTCTGCTTGGATTCTAATCAGTAATACATATACATACTGTATGTACCCGATACATACATACATACATATACAGACACAAAAGAACATTGTATTGTTGTTGCCTATGTGTCATTGACACTGTATCAATCATGTCCTTCGGGTTACATTTTCTAATTGATCACAAGTCATTCTGATGTCCATCTGTCTGTCTGCCTGCCTGTCTGTCTGCCTGTCTGTCCCGCAGTGAGAAACTGTTCCGGGACATGGCGGACAGACTGTCTGAGGACGGCTGGAGGGAGCTGGGCTACGAGTACGTCATGATCGATGACTGCTGGTCCTCCATGCAGAGAGGCAGCGACGGGAGGCTGCAGCCTGACCCCAACAGGTTATACTGGTTACTGTATTCACCTGGTGGTGGCGTCCCATCGATACTACCACCCAGCACAGTACAGTCCTCGCCCTGCAAATAGTCCCCGACCAGTGCGGTCTCCACCCGATACTGTCCCCACCCGGTCCAGTCTCCACCCAGTAGTCACAGTGTCACTTAGTCACAGTGATGTGTCAACGTCACGTTTTCCACTGGAACTAAGGGACATTTTCCAAGGAACGTTTTATGTCCATTTGATTTAATCTAGCACGAGGTCCATGATGTGCAGCACTAACTTGAATTAGCGCCGGGCATCTGGCATCATGAGACGTCGGATGTGCACGTGATCTCCAGCCTGACACCTTTTTTTTTCCTTTTTCAAAACTCAGATTCCCAGGGGGCATTGCAAAACTCGCCAGGTACGTTCACGATCGCGGCCTGAAGCTCGGCATCTACGGCGACATGGGCAGCGCCACCTGCATGGGCTACCCCGGCACGCCCCTGGAGAAGGTGGAGCTGGACGCCCAGACCTTCGCCAGCTGGGGCGTGGACTACCTGAAGTTTGACGGTTGCCACTCAAACGCCATTGAGCAGTTGATAGGTACTGCGGAAGTCGGGATACAGTGTCTCATTGCAGAAAAAGTGGAATTGACATTTTATGATCACGATATTTGCCGATATTTCCATACAGGTTACCCTTTGATGTCCAAGGCGTTGAATGCCACAGGGAGACCTATAGCCTATTCCTGCAGCTGGCCAGCCTACGTAGGTGGGCTCCCCCCAAATGTGAGTTGTCAATAAACATAAATATATATAAACCAAGTAAAGGCTAATATAATGTGCTGAGAACATACAAGACTGTTTCACGGTTGTGTCCGCCTGTTGCAGGTGAACTACTCTCTGCTGGGGGACATCTGCAACTTATGGAGAAACTTTGACGACATCCAGGACTCTTGGGACAGCCTGCAGAGCATTTTGGACTGGTTTTCCACCAACCAGGATGACCTGCAGCCTGCCGCGGGCCCTGGGCGCTGGAACGACCCTGACATGGTCGGTGGTTCAGCTTTCCTTTACAATCCTGTCAAGTCTTGTAGAGCTATAGGCCTGCCCTTGTGTCCCCCTATGAACTTTATTATGGTGATAATCAAATCCACCACCACTGAAATTCTGTGGTCTTCATTTGTCATTCCCATGTTTTTATTTCAGTATTTTTTAGATATGGGAACGAAATTTGTTCTCTGCATTTGACCCATCCTATTGTACATAGGAGCAGTGGGCTGCTATGATCAGCATCCGGGGAGCAAGTTGGGGTTCAGGGTTCAGTGTCTTGCTCAAGGACACTTCGACATGCAGACAGTTTGGAAGTGAGGATCAAGGGGATCGAACCGCCGACCCTCCGGTGAGTGGACGACCCGCTCTGTCCGCCCGCTCTACCCACTGAGCTACTGCCGCCCCAAAGCCATGTTTAAGTGCCTTGCAAAAAAAACAACCTAAAAACATAACACCAATACATAAACCATATGAAGACACACTGTCTCCTGTAAGCCACGCTGTGGAACCCGGAGCGATGGTGAAAGGGGCGGAGCGACAGTGAAAGAGGGGCGGAGCTATGGTGAAAGGGGGGCGGAGCAACGCCACACGCCCCGGGCTTACCCTCAACCCGCGACTCCAGGTATTTGTCTAGGTCCTCCTCCTTCTTCAGGGCCTCCTCGGTGACCTTGGGCGCGCCCGGTAAGGTCACCAGCACCACGCTCATGTTGTCCCTGCTCCCCTGGAGGTCGGGGGAGGGTCGGGGAGGGGGGGAGGAGGAGAATGTGGCACAATCAAAATCACGCGTAAGTTGTGAAACATCAAAGAGCGCGGTCAGCTGTTCTCCTGGGAGCAGCGAAACATTTCCTCTTCTTCTTCTTCTGCTTTAAACCAAAAAAACAAATAGTGTTTACATTTACGCACGTGTCCCCCGGAGAACGGCGACGGACGTCAAAGCGAAGAAGGGAAACAAAAAGAAAAAAAAAAAAAGAAAACTCATTCCGCACTCATCTGAAGTGAACATGAAATGCTGCCCGACCGGGGGATTTCAGTTCCCCGGGCCCTCAGCAGCTCTAAAAGGTCAGGAGGAGGTGTTGACCTTCTGGCTCGGGGGTCGGTTGACATCGAGCCGTCACCTTCGCCACACTCCTCGTCTTCGATGAGGGCGCGGCGTGGCCCCGGTAGGTGACGGTAGCAGAGCCTACGATGAGGCCTGCGATGGTGGTGAGAAGGGGCTATACTGTCCCATATCAATTCCTACAAATAATTATTCATCTCACCTGTGTCTGAACACCTGCCATGAGACAGGTAACAAGTCACTCCACTGTGTAAAAATAACTGCTTTGGGGCTCATATTGAAGGTGAAATGACTCAAGACAGGAGAGGGTCAGCAGGTCACTCAATGTCTCACTACCCACTATGTCTCTCCACCTTTCAACATAAAACCCAAATATAATGGTGATCTTCCAGCTCCTCTGTCCAAATAGTGCTGTGTGTGTGTGTGTGTTAAGAGTGTGGATTGGGCCGGCATTTTCTGTCCGAGCCAGGCCTGCATCCGACAGAACAGTAACCAAACCCGACGTTTTTTTGGGGGGTTTTTTGTGCAACGTGTGCGGGTTAACATGCGGGTAAATTAAAAATGTCAAATCGTGCAGATGTGCCCGAGCCCGACCCGAACCCGAGCATAATTTCTAAATGTTTGTCTGAACCCGAACCGGCCCATTGGGCTCGGGTCAGGTATCCATCCTCTAGTGTGAGTGTGTGTGTGTGTGTGTGTGTGTGTGTTTGTGTTTGCATGCGAGTGTGTATGTGTGTGTGTGTGGGTGTGTATTTGCATGTGAGTGTGTATGTGCGTGGGTGCATGCATCCCGTGTGTGTGTGTATGTGTGTGTGTGTGTGTATGTGTGTGTATGTGTGTGTGTATGTGTGTGTGTGGGTGTGTATTTGCATGTGAGTGTGTATGTATGTGCGTGGGTGCATGCATCCCGTGTGTGTGTGTGTCCCCACCCCCCGCGCGTCTCACCTTGTGCAGGCAGGTGTCCACCACGGCGTTGCACACCTTCTCCAGGTCCTCGCACACCTGTAGCCGCGAGCGCACAAACTCGCACAGCTCCTCGTTGGACATGACGTCCCAGATGCCGTCGCACGCCAGCACCACAAACTCGTCGCCCTCCGCCGCCCGCTCCATCACGCACACCTCCGGCTCGGGGCTCACCAGCTGCTCCGTGGGGCCCTTGCCGTCCACGCACTTGTAGTCGTAGTCGCCCAGCGCCCGCGACACCGCCAGCGAGCCGTTGACCCGCTGGATCATCACCGAGCCGCCGGCGTTCTGGATGCGCTCCTTCTCGCGCGGGTTGCAGGGCTTGTGGTCCTGCGTGGAGAAGCCCACGCGGCCGCCGCGGCACAGCAGGGCGCGCGAGTCGCCGCAGTTGATGAAGTAGAGGTGCGTGGGGCTCAGCAGCACGCCGACCGCCGTGGAGCCGCTGCGGTCCAGGCCCTGCCGCAGGTCCGAGAAGCTGCGCATGTACTCGTCGATCTTGAGGAAGCCCGAGCGGATGCCGTCCCTCACGCCCTCCACCGAGCCGGCGCCGCCCGAGCCGAAGTCGGCGCCGCCCGACAGGATGTGCTCCAGCAGGTGGCCCGAGCAGTAGTTGGCCACGCGCGAGCCGGCGTGGCCGTCGTACACGGCGAAGAAGGACCAGTCGGTGAGTCCGTGCGGCAGGCCCACCACCGCCGTGTGGGCGTCCTCCATCTCCACCCGCCAGCCCTGCATGGAGCTCAGGCCGTAGCGCAAGCCGTTGCCCTCGCCGTGGGCGCTGTGCTTCTCCGTCTTCGGCTTGTCTAAAAACGCACCCATGGCTACCTACAGCTGAGGGGTGAGGGGTGGGGGAGGGTTGACAATCGTTACTAGGCCATCACCGGTGTGCAGCCTTCTGCTTTCATTATGAAAAAATTAAAAATAAAACACACACACACACACACACACACCTTTGGCTATATTTGGTGCGTTTAAGCTTAAAATACACCGGATCCCTCTGGACAAATAGGTTGAGGGCTTCGCTTCCATTCTGTTTGGAAGTGAAGCCGCTTTGATTCCAACATGCGCACTCATTCATGATAAGCCTGCTTAACATTATGAGAAGTGTCCCCCCCCACTGACTGCATCACGGCTGCGAGGGCAGGCGTCTTCCGTTTCGACAACGCCACTCAAAAAACACGCACACTAGAACATCTAGAACAACGTGGAGCGGGGTCCGCAGATCCCTCGTCGGCGCAGACAACACGTCGGCCAAAGCACAGGAAACGGAACAAGAAATAAACAACAGGTAAACAACAGGAAGTGTAGGTATGGGAGTGGCGCTGAAGAAGCGGCTTAGCGCGCGGGCTTAAGGCGGGCCGCCGTGCCAGTGGCGCGCTCGTAATAACTACATGGTTGATGGCACTTTGAGAGGTCACCGCAGCGATAAAGATAGCAGAGGAGGATCCTCAGCCAATCCGGATTACAGTGCACACCTGAGGAGAAAGACACGCACGTACGCACACGCACTGCGGCCTGAGACACACAGGCCACTCCTCCAGGGTGGCGCCGGCGTCATGAGGGTCCACGGTGATGAAGAGCAGTGTCGCTAACCGATGCTAAGCTAAATCGCGCATGCAAGCATATGGGGGTGTTAGCATGTGCTAGCACCTTCATGCTGGTTCTTGCCTCTGCAAGACCAGAATTTTGATCCAAAGGTCTATTGGCGCCCTGACCGCGTGACGCCAGCGATTAAATGTGTCCAGGGTGCCGGGTCAGAACACTCTAACCCAACCCAACGCAGCGCCACTAAAAAATCCATGTGGTTCTGATGCCCGATCAGCAGGAACGGTGCTGGAACACACTGCTGGGGCGTGGCGTGTGCGAAGGGCATGTCCGCCAACAAAGAGGAAAGGTCCAGGTAGAGGGGGCCGTGTGTGTGTGTGTGTGTGTGTGTGTGTGTGTGTGTGTGTGTGTGTGTGTGTGTGTGTGTGTGTGTGTGTGTG
>JAOPUI010000008.1:10991596-11001746 GCA_027123135.1 Urophycis floridana | reverse complement strand
TCCCCCACCCCCCCCCCCCGCCCCCCCCCCCCCCCCCGCCGCCCCCCCCCCCCCCCCCGCCCCGCCCCCCCCCCCCCCCCCGCGCCCCCCCCCCCCCCCCGAAGTGGGACCTGCCACTTCTGAGCAGAACAAAAGGGTCGAGATAAAGGAAATAAGAAGAAAAAAAACTAGAAAAAAAAACCATCACCCTGGTACCTGACATATGAACACAGCTCCTCAGCAGAGGAAGACTCAACTGAGACTGAGCGGGAATGACAAGGGTCTAAAAGCAGTGGTCCAAAAAAAACGGAATTGTTTAAGAATGAAGGAGATCTCGTTCTGTAAACATTATTACCTCGGGTGACTTCCCCTATGGGAATTCATTAGAAAAAAAACCAAGAAAAAAAAACCCACTGGCTTCCGTGACATGTGGCGTCACCACGGATACCATATGGAGCGAGGCCCGGAATTCTTGCTGGAATTCTTGTGAATTCTTGCTGCAATTCATGTGAAGTGGCGGAGGTGAAGAAGAACTGCAGCACGTTGCAGTAACAGGTGGTTACAGACCTTTTTCCCTCCGTACGTCAACAGCGTCTGCGGCCACACCACAACCCAGTGAATAACCGACAGAAGTCTGGCCCCACGCTCTGGCATCAGGACGTCTAGCGCCATGAGGACATTGCTCTCCGATCCCTCGGGGGGGGGGGGGGCTGCGCCACCAGAGCCCTCCCTCCACACCGCAACATCTGAGGGGGTCAGGCCTGAGACAGGCTGCAGGAGAACACCGCACAGTGTTGTACTTATACAACACGCAGGGCAAAGGGATGGGACACCCGCCCAAGGTTACACACACACACACAAAGTAAAAGCATGACAATAAGAGAGCTAAATGAATGAGTGAGGCGATCTGAGGAGGAGACACAGAGAGGCAGTAGATCATCAGCCGTGGACGCTGAAGACTTCTGCCCTGGTCTGCAGGCTGGGCCACAGATGCTGGCTACACTCCCTTAATAAAGAACGCATTAAGTCTCGGGTCGGCCTCCAATATTGCTGTGAGTCGTGACCCTACACAGGTCAAGGGTCACAAGGGTGTGTGTGTGTGTGTGTGAGAGGCTTTTGGCTTCCTGACCCGCCTTGCTGATGCACATAAGAGATAGATCAATATTTATAAGATGAGAGATGGAGGGAAGTTGTAAGACGCCATAACTAAAAAAATAAAATAAAAGCACCCTCCTCTGGTCTTTCCTGTTACCTGCTGTGTCCAGAGTAGGGCTATAAATGTGAGGTGTTAGGATGGCAGTTGATTCATAATGTGCCAGTTCATCAAAATAAAAGCCATCTGAGGGCAACAAATATTAAAAAGTAACATAAAAACCATCATATAGATATACATTAATGCCATGTTAAAAGCTGTTATTTAATTTCTCAGGAAACCCAGCTTTACTACACTATCCTCGGCAGTGCCTCGTCACGGTGGGGGGGGGGCTCAGGCTCAACACAGATGTTTCCTTGGCGGCAGTCTGGATAGAGACCAGTAAAAACACACTGATGGACAGCAGAACAACACACAGGCCTGCAGTGGGCTAGGGGGCGGGATTACTGGGGGTCAAAGGGCAGCGCCACGGTGTCGAGGCTGGGGGAACAAGTGAACTACACTGAGCCATTGACGCTGGGGGAGACTACCAGCCCTTGCCCTAGTGTTGCTGTTAGGAAGGTGGGCGGAGTCACCCTGAGGTTTAGGCTTTGGGGCTGGAAAAGTGGGTGGAGTCTTGCAGTAGGGTTGTGAGATAGTAGGCGGGGTCTATCCACCTTTGCTGTTGGGTTGAGCCTAGGAAGTGGGTGGAGTCTTTCTTATATAAGTGAGCTTATATATTGGTAGGCGGATTTTCCTTCAGTGCAAGGTGTGCAGATAGCAATAGTGACAAAGTCAATTTGTATTTACTGTGTGGTTAAGGCTGGACAGTGGGCAGAGCCTTGAATCATTGCTGAGGGGCCGGCAGGCGCTCTGCAAGCCATGAGGTAATGTCCTTGAGGACCGCCTCGGAAACTTCTGGAATTTCGTGATGAAGAGCGTGGTAGCCTCCCTCATATACCTGGGGGAAGATGAAGACGAAGAGATGTGTGAGGGAGAGAGACAGAGAGAGAAAATGGATATTGTTGTTTTCCAATGCCAGTGGACGGAGACCAGCACATCGACAATGAAATTCTGAAAAAGATCTTTAAACGTCTGGAAATAGTGTGTCGCTTGACCTCACTGCAGTTCACAAAAGAATAAAAGACTTCCATAGAGGAACGTCTTTCTCTCCCTCCTCTGACCTTTGATGCCCTCGACTTGGAGGAGTCTTCCTCATACAGACTACACTCCCTCCTTAAGCTCTTCAACAATAGGAGGGGGTTCTTGGGGGGGAAAAGTCAACACAGGTTATAACTCTACCATTTTCATCCCAGCGTCTCAGGCTGGCCCTCAAGACCCTTGAGCACAAATCCCGGGGCCGCGTCAAGATGAAGAATTATGTTTTCCCGTTGTCCATGGCCCGAATAAACTTGAGCCCCGTTTGAAGCGAGAGAGAGAGAGAAAGAAAACACCCAGCCCCGCTGTGCTCATGCACCGCGTGCTTTGTGCCATTAAGACATTAACACCTTCCTTATGGGTTCTTGTTTGTGCAGTACAAATATGAGGCGGAGGTCACACTGCGCGCCCTGCGGCCTCCAGCCTCCGGGCCCTGAGATGGAAACCCGACACACCTTTCCCCAGAGCTCTCCTGTGAGTCTCTTCCTCTGAGTGTGCTCTTATCGCTCCCCGGGCACCAGGGAGTTCGCTGGGTTCGACCCTCCCTCCTCCGGCGCTGGAGTCTGGATGCTGTGCTGCAGCCACTGAGTCTCACCAAAGCCTGATAGCAATAGTCTGTGACTGAGTTATACACCCAGTTAAGAACAACCTTAAGGTAGCGTAGGCAATTTAGTTTAGAAGCGTTTTGTTAGTATTTGTTGAATTTCTCTCTACATCCAGACAGAGATCAATAAGTAAAATGTCCCAAGCCTGTAATCAATGCGCGGCCCGATCGTTTCATTCAGCCCGTATTAAATGACTGGATGGACTGCCTCTCTGCCTGCCTACCTGCTGCCTGTGCACACTCTGGCTGTGCACTCCTGATGCAGAGTCTTCCAGACGGCGAGGCAGACCTTGTTGCTAAAGCTAGCGCGTCACATGGTTTGGTGGGAGCCGCTTTGGAGCGAGGCCGCTGAAGGGTGGGGTGGGACTTTACCCGGTTGGATACTTTCTAAATGCAGCCTACTCTGGCTGGTTTCTCCAGGGGTTTCCAACTCTAGCTGCAAGTCGCAAGCCGCTCAAGTCGGGAACGCGGCATGCAGTTGGAACCCCAGACAGCCCGGCATTTAAAACCAAAATATCCAGCGAGCCATGCGGTCCGACCACATGACCTCGTCCTCCTCCCCCGCCCCGCCCCCCGCCCCCCGCCCCCAGCCCATACCTTGAGTCTCTTGTCCGTGCTGACCGCCTGCTCCAGCATCAGCCGCGGCCCCCTGATGTCGCAGAGCTTGTCGGCGTCCCCGTGGAGCAGCAGGAAGGGCCAGGCGATGGAGGGCAGCTCCCGCTCGATGCGCGCCGTGGCCCCCATCAGCTGCATGGCGAAGGACACGCGGACGCCGCCGTGGTAGTTCAGCTCGTCCTGGTCGTACGACTCCACCTGCCGCGCCGCGGAGGAGGCAGGACGAGGAGATGGAGAGGGGATGAGTTAGAGACGGGGGGGCAGAAGGAGAGAGAGAGAGAGAGAGAGAGAGAGAGAGAGAGCGAGAGAGAGAAAGAAAGAAAGAAAGAAAGAAAGAAAGGAGAGGAAAAGCAGGCAACCTTCCAAAACGTACACCAGGGATTGAAGGCACGCTCGCCAAGACTAACAAACGCACAGCCTGACAGCCGTGCAGTGGAAACGAGGCTCAGGGGAGCCCAATGTGGCGTGGACAGGAGCATGACCACAGTCCCGGTGCATTGTGTGTGCACAAGTGCACAATGGAGGGCTGTATTTTCAAACAACAATGGAGGTGCACGGAGCCGCCGTTTCCGGTCAGTCTTCGGTGGGGACGCCGGCCGCAAGGAGGTCCAGTTTAAGCGGGGCAGCAGACAGGAGCCATTCAGGCCTGTGTCCCGTGACCCCGGTCTGCTGCGGGGGTCAGACCGCTTCCTTTAACTGATCCAAGGCCCAGCTGCTGTTGAGCAGTATGGGAACTACGGTCCTCCTGTCACGCTCACCCTTGGTCCAGAGACCCCAAGATGGCCGCCCCCCCGCTGCGCTGAGCATGGCCCGTAGGAGCCGTGCTCTGGTGTGTGTACGTGCGTGTAGCGGTGTTTGTGGACACAAACATGAAGGGGGGAGCGTGCAAGGGGCCCACAAACTTAGCACAGCCTACGCAATGTCTCTCTGCGTGTGTGTGTGGGCAAAACACACACACACACACACACAATAAGTCTGACAGACACAGTTTGGGAGGGTAAAAATACATGCATTTTTCCATTCATACAATTTAGCACTAAAAGGTACCAATTTGAAGAAACACAGCACAACTGTGTTTGTTTTTTGTCGTGAATGGTATGGCCCTGGCTAATAGAATGGGCTGATTCAGGCATGCAGGTGTTAAGCGTCGGTTATGGTTCCGCGTAGTGATACGTAGACTGCTTGGACTGCTTGGACGCAGTCATGAGTGATGGTGGTGGTTCTGCATGGGGTTTACGTGTCAAAATGCAATTCAATGCCACACCGGTGGAGGGCGTTTTGTGTTTTTTTGCAACGACTGACCGACCGGCCGAGACTCTTGTGACGTGTATATCGTATCGGCGGACCAATCACAGCCACTGCCGATGCGTTGGTGTTGCGTCGCCTCGACGCACATCTAGGATTTTTGGGAGGTGCACGTCAGGCCCTCGCGGTGGACGCAAGGACGTAATGGGTCCGTAAGCCCCCTAGCATTGTGTCAACGCAGAAGCATAACTTAGGCTTTAGTGTACGTGTGTTTGTGTGTGTGTGTTGACGTACCTACAGACATTTCAATACACTTTATGTAGCCTCTACATTTTACACACACACACACACCTGACACACACTCAGACACTCCCTCACTCACCTACACACTCCCACAACCACTCCCACCTTCGCAAACGTTCTCACTCACACACTCTTAGACAGACGCGGCATGTGTCTCACCTTTTTCGGGTCCCGTGAGATCCATTTGGATTGGATGGAGCCCAGAGGGATGGAAGGGACCAGGTGGTTCAGTATCTTAGCCATGAACACCTGATGGGGAAACAGAACCACACCAGACGACGGTCGTTTAACATTCCGGTTAAAGGATAGAGCAACATGCCATGGTGCAGCCGAGGGAAAGGTGATGCCTCAAGCAGAAGAGAGAAGAGAGGGGAGGGGAGAGAAGGGAGGGGAGAGAAGAGAAAAGGAGAGATGAGATTAAAGACTATAAGAACAAGAGAAGAACAGAGAATAAAGGTGTAGGAGATCTTGTTCAGGGTTCACCTGAACCCTGCATAACATCCATCCTCTTAAAAAAACAAACAAAAAAACCCTACCCTCATGCCCGTATATGTTGTTCATCTTGGCACTTTGATCGCTCTTTGTAACTTGGCACTTAGTCAGAGATTTTGTATACTAGCAATGGTTAGCGTCGTAATTGAAATGCTTGAAACTTGTTCTGGTGACTTTCTTACTGTATTAGCAGCAATGAAATTTTTCACCTTCTGATGATAAATGTACTCTTTGTAAGTCGCTTTGGATAAAAGCGTCTGCTAAATGCCGTAAATGTTACGTAAATGAGCGAGGAGACCGAAGGTCACAAGAGGAAAGCCAACACATCTCAAGACATACAGACGACTCAACCAGGATGTGTGCTTTCAGCTGTCCAAGTAAAACCACAAAGAGGAGAAGCTCAATAGCCCGGGAACGGGACAGAAAGGAAAAAACACGCATGTTGAAAGAACTCAGAGTAAACAAGTTTACTTTGAAGGGTGTCGCTGAATCTGGGTTCATCTGGACCATGGGAGCGATCAGAACCACGCCCGCAAAGTCACTGGGTCTCTCGCACGCCGTCAGGATGGAAATGGCCCCGCCCTAAAAGGTAAACAAAAGATAAACACTCGAGTCACAAAAATGTGCGGCCACATACCTTATATGGAAATATGCTGTGCGAGAGTAAGCGGCCCGTTTATACAACAACAGTTATTGCATGAAGGGCCAGAGGGGAACAAGAAAGTCAGCGAGGCTGCTTATGTTACCCGTGTGTTTATTCAGCAAATTAACACTAAACCACAATGGAAAACATCATAACGGAAAACATATTATGGACACCCTTTCTGAAATGATAAAAAGCCACAATGCTATTTTTACTGAGTGTTATTCATAATACACATATTTTCAATTACCTGGATAATTTTTTCCATTATTGGAAAAAATTGTCTATTTCAAGAACAAAATCCCACGCGCGACCTGTAGCACTTGTACACCACGTGGAAAAGCAAAGCTCTGTGGTTCTTCAGTGACTCATTAAAGTATGTCTGTCTGTCTGTCTGACTCTATGTGATGCCTACTGAGTGCAGTGATTCTCAACCAGTGGGTCGCGAGGCCATGTTGAGACGGTAGCAGAGCGTAATATGCCAAACCATCAATCGTTCATCAATCGGCTTACTATTTCATTGAGTTCAGCCCCAATCGTTGCAGTTCTTTGCTCAATGTTTTAACAGTATTTGATGATTGCTGCAATATCATATAAAAAAAGAGGTTGGGGTCAAGACTTGATGACACACGGCTGACACACACTGGGAACCATGGAGTTTGTACACATATGTTGAGTATGAAGGAAACCATTAATGTATCAGCTGCGCTAACGAGCAAATCATAAATGACTGGCCAATCAATAAGCATGACAGGCCTCACACTCTCGCTGTAGCAGAGGCAGAGAGGGTTACCGCATACAGAGGGTTACCACGGTTACTAGGATGACACCATTCACGATTCAAAACGCCAGTGAATTATTTAGCATGAGTTACACATTACCTTCTGTTTGGAGGGTCTATTAAAAGAGGTGGAGGCGAACCACAGTGTCACAAGTTATACAGTCAGAATAACCATAAAAAACTGTGTGGCAACAATGCAAAATGATCATTCATGGTCTTTGAATGGTACTGTGTAGTCACTGAATAAAGATATGGACTATAAATATAAAAGGATTGAAATGTCAGTGTGGAAAAAAAACCCTGTATCAAATGAACATATATATATATAGTTACCTAAATATACTTTAGTGTAGTGTTTAGAATGGCACTTGGAAGTCATGAGTATAATATTGATAGTTCCCATGATTATCTTCATGCATGTTTCCTGAGGGCCTGTCCCAGACTAGAAGTAGGTGAGAGGTTATGAAACAGAACAGTAAGACTGCTCTGTTGATTCCAGAAGAGGGTGTGGATTTCCACCGGTCATTCAGCAGAACTATCATCCTTTCACAGCTGGAGGGAGGAACCCTCTGTGAAGTGAAGCAGGATTTATAACCTATGGCAGAGATGTTGAGCAAAAAAAACAAAAAAACACCATCTCTTCCTGGCTGGTTGATGTATTTGTCTTTTGGCTATTCTTTGGAAAACTACCGAGTTATAAACTAGTGCATGTAGGACAGATACATGCATACAGAGAGAGGGAGAGACAGAGATGGGGAGACAGACAGAGAGACAGAGAGAGAGGGACAGAGAGAGACACTGGCAGAGACAGAGAGAGGGTGACAGGGACAGAGAGACAGAGACACTCGCAAAGACAGAGAGAGAGAGAGGGACACAGACAGAGGGTCAGAGACACTGACAGAGACAGAGATAGGGACACAGACAGAGGGTCGGAGACACTGACAGAGACAGACAGAGAGAGAGAGAGAGAGAGAGAGAGAGAGAGAGAGAGAGAGAGAGAGAGAGAGAGAGAGAGAGAGAGAGAGAGATAGAATAGACAGGATCATTGTCACGGTCCGAAGACCGTGTGTGAAAGTAAGGAAGCAAGAAATAAAAACAGAAAGGACGCACGAAAGAAAGAATGCACTCACAAAATAAAGTAACCCCTGTCAAACAAATGAACTATTTCAATGTGCTGTCATTTTCTGTTGTAATGTGTGTTCGTGTGTCTGTGTGTCTGTGTGTGATAATGAAAACACACACTGTGGCCGATTGAACAGTTTGACCTATGACCTGAGCAGAACCAACGCAAGCTGCCAAGTCCAGTGACCTGAGACCCACAGAACCCCTGTTGGAGCTCAGGTCCTGGATTGACTTTGTAAAACAGTGTGTCCGCAAGGTTTCATCAGACAGGTCACAGGCCTGAACTTGAACAACTCAACCGAAACAATGTGAATAGCCTCAACCCAAATATATCCCTCCATCTGTCTATCCACCCATCAATCTTTCCATCTCTCCAATCGTGGGAGCGGCGGAGAGCGCTGTCTACTCACGTGGCCTTCCTGTGCCTCAGGGATGCGGGGCATGGCGTCGTACAGGGAGGACACGTAGGTGATGATGGACTTCTCGTCAGGGTGAGCGACATCCACATCTATGGAAGGAAATGGTGGAACCATTGAGTTAAGGTCGGTGTCACTTGCACACATCACCACTACAGCGTTAGCAATAACAAAACACCCTTAGAAATGCCTAAAGTACACGATGTCCATGACCATGGCACTTGAGTATTGGTATTGAGGTTTCTAGGGTCTCTTACCCTCTGGGTCCAGAAGGCGGGTGACCCCCAGGTCGTTCTCGGCCACGTAGAAGGCCTGTTCCAGGTTCTCCAGGTTGGTCTGTCGATACACTTTACCCATGTCCACGAGCCTTGGCCTTGGGGAAACACAAGCATGGACCATGAGGATCACACAGATCCTACAGTAACCCCTTTACTCATGAGCGGTCCTCATGTCCTCCCCGTCGCTAAGGTTCAACTCATGGTATGTGGGCTTTGACCCTCTGCATCAATGCTAGCATGTGATCAGCCATGGAGGGGTGTGGACCCTGTGGTGACCCTTTGTACCAGGTTTCCTTCATAAGCTTGTACATCAGAATAAATCACAGGATGTTGTTGTTGGCACTACTCCACTACGCCATATTGAGAGGACACAAAAAATCCCTACTACCAACAGAACAACTAAGATAACAATGCTGCTATGCTTTCAAAATGGTGGCGGTCAAGGGGATGTACAAGCCCTATAGGACAGTTGAGGATGGCTTCTTGGATGGTTGGCTTGTATGGTGATGAATCAGTTTAAATGTGTTATTGTTGTCTGTATATTTTATAGCTAGTTGTTGTTGCTGTTCATGCCGTTATTGTTTTTGCCATCACTGTTGCATCCTACAAACACAACTACTCCCCTTGGGAGATAATAACCTGTACTCCATCAACTGTAAAAACCACCACCGTATGCAGCATTACTCCAACATTAAATATTTGGCAAGACTGCAAAACCAATTATTTAAGATGCATGGAGTTATCCTGACATTTAACTCTCGGCTCCCTCAAAGTTCATCACCGGCGGGTGGCAGAGGAATGCGAGGAGCAAGAGCCCACCTGCCTCCTCATCCATAAACGCTCCCACCAGCTGGCTCCTCTGGGCATTTCACCAGCACTGGCATCACACAGAGCAGCCAGTGAGCATACCTGACAGCACAGAGCGGCTACATAAACTCAACTTACATAAACTCAGAAACTCAACTCTTCACTGACATATATTCGCTCAATCGGTCGCCGTGCTCAACCATTTTGGGAGGAGGAGGCGTGCAATCGCAAACGACGAAGAGAACGACGAAGAGACAAAGTAACGCCAAAGCCTAAGCATAGGTCAGACACATACACATTCCCAACCCTCCAGCACAGTCGACCGCGTCGCTGAAACACGTTTCCGGACGACACGCACACACACACACACACACACGCACACCGCCACCGCCACCGCGAACCAAGTGGAATAAGCCGTCCGACCCGTGCGTCTGCTTGACACGGCGAGCGGCGGGAGCGGCGGCGGCGAAGGCGGCGAAGGCGCGGTCTCCGTCGGCCTCCGCGTAGCGCGCGTCGTGCACCCAGACCCGCACGTCGTCCGCGCGTGGCGGCGGGGCGCCCCCACGGCCCCCGCT
>JAOPUI010000008.1:10956717-10970627 GCA_027123135.1 Urophycis floridana | reverse complement strand
CCACCCCCCCCACCCCCAGGGACCCAGCTAGCGGTGCTCTCTCTCTCTCACGCTATCTATCTCCATCTCCTTCACTCACACACTCTCTCTATCGCTCGGTGATGACGAAGGTTACTGAATTTAGTGGGATTAAGTCAGGTCTGTACTGAGTCAGGGGCCAGGAAAACAAAAGTGATCCACATTAAAAATCCCAATTTGAAGAATCTGAATGTGATACGCTATAAAAGAGACGCTAATATTATCAACACACACTTAGTATATTATATTACTATGAGGATTTATTTATCGTCCATTACATACTCTCGTTTATGGGACCAGAGGCAGTGGGCACAGTTGATGGTTCACGGGGGAAATCACCTACAGTATATGCTACCCAAACTAAAACCTTGATTACAGAACAATACAGCACACAGCTGGCGTGAGGCCATGTGAGTGCACTCAGGGCTTAATAAGAGCTGGATGGCAGGAGGGTTTAGCATGTTGGTTCAGAGCCGGCCTCAATGTTGAGCTCCTATTGCCTTTTGGGAGGCCAGCAATGCACAACACACTCTAAATATAGTGCAGCTTTAACGTACGCACATGGCATTGTCAATTGCGGCGCTGACAAGTAAATAAGAATGCCCCGGCCCCCGAGCACCCTGGGAGAGAAGCAATGTTTTGACTTCTCTGAAAACTTTCGGACACTGACGCACTGTCAAATGTCCCCGTGAGATCCCGGCCTCCACGCTACGGCGCCCGTGTGATAGATTGAGCCATGCTCCCAGAGAAACCCCCTGAATGACATGTCCCATTGTGTGTGTGTGTGTGTGAACTCATGGACTCCCTTAACACCTGAGCTCTGAGTTCTTATGCCTGGACACAGCCAAGAGGAACCTCAACTCTGAGGAAAGGAAAAGGCACCTGGTTTATGTTTTATAGAGGAGAAATCAAGGTATGTGTGTGTGTGTGTGTGTGTGTGTGTGTATGGTTATGTCTGTTCCCCCAATGTTCTGATTAATTCATACATTCATGAACAACCATGAATGAGACGTCCATGAGGCCTTCAGAGGATACATCAGGGGGTGAATAAGTAAGTAGACTACATATTATTTACAATTATTGTAATGCTTTGATTTAAGTACAATGTCGGGTGTGGTGCGCAGAATCACTGTACGTTGACATAAGACTACAGTCTAAAAACATCAACTGTGTGGAAAATTAAAATGGCAGGTTGAAACACTACAAAAAAACCTAGCTTTCATAAATTCATTAAAGTATGTCTGTCTGTCTGTCATGCAAGTTTGTTCATGTGCATTGCTGTCAAGTTGTGCCAGAAATCAATCAATTATTGTGCCACTAAAGCCATTCTCAAATGGCAAGCTTCATTCAGTCGTTTCTCTGACTTGTACAGTCTGTCATTAAATCTGCTTCAAGAACTGGCAACCTGAACACAATCAACACACAACACATTCACGGGAGATCGGATCATGTGCTGACGTCTCGGTAAACTCCACCGCTGGACTGCTGCCTTTTGCGTCATGTTCTTGTTTCTTAATCAGAATCTGTTGACTGTGGATGATCATCTCATGACATCTCATGATGAGCCCACTGAAATATCAGACTTGGGTACAGAGGGAGTGACATGGGCAGTGTGGGCCGTAGACAGGACCATGTGGACCCGGGCATTATTTTGGAGTAAAACAAAAGGCCGTGACCAGAATGACCGTAACACTGTTATGGTTCTTCCCATAGCTGGCAAGCCCCATTGATAGACTGTCAACACTGTGCGGCCATTGTATAGATTGTTTACCTATGAACTGAAGGGTTACCAACTCTAAAGGACTTTAGAGCTGGTACCCCTGTCCTTTTCTTCAGCCATTGTATTGACTGTTTACCTATGAACTGAAGTAAAGGACAGGGTTACCAAGTCATTTAGAGTTGGTAACCTTGTCCTTTTCTTCAGTTCATAGGTAAACAGTCAATAAAATGGCCGCAGAGTATTGGCATAGTGTTGACCTGCCCCGACGCCTAGACCCGAATCACGTCCCTCTGCTAATGAAAGGGAACATGTACCGTAGCTCAACCAGCTCTTTATTTCAGGATTTACGCAAAGAAGCATCTTTTCAGGGATGGAAACGCAACGGTAACTAAATGTCATGTCTGGATAAAAAATGCTGTGTAATTGCCCCTTGTGTCGGGTGAGACACATTTCAAATGGCACCGCACGTCTACTTGCAACAAGAAAACCCTCGCTGTTCAGTTCATGTCTACAGACGTTGGGGTATTTGGTCTGGAAGACCAACCAGTCAAGTCCGACATGTGTCGTTGAAATTAGCAATACATAACAGAGAGTCCGTTGGTCCCATTCTACATAAATGAAGCTGTCCGATGCCTTAAGGAGTTTGAGAGAGAGGGAGATTGAGTGAGAGAGAGATAGATAGAGATAGAGAGACAGCAAGCATGTGAGAGAGACATAAATAGATAGAGAGAAAGAGAGAAACGATAGTGAGAGGGAGAGGTAGAACGAGAGTGAGACAGCCAGAAAGAGAGACACACACACACTGAAAAAGTCTGATATTTTTGAGGTATGATTCAGAACCTATCTTTAAGGGTGTGACTGACTTTGCTGACAGCAAATTAATCTGTCACCATACCAAAGTGATGCAATATTCTCTGCATATAACCCAGAACTCATTGCAATGCTATTGACAATAAACAATATATGCATGTATGCATACGTGAATCTATGTTTCAGAAATATAGTGTGTGTTAAACCTCTACTAACTCCTAATGGTCAGTAGATGTCAGCAGTGGGTTAGCAAATACAGTGGACACTGGTTAGGACAACGCTGGCAGGGCCCTGTCAGATCAGACAGTTTCACATGTCACAGAAAAACAGCCAACTCTCAAAAGCAACTCAAAAGCAACTTAAAAAAGTGCCACAACAGACACATTCTATGTTAGCAGCCTTTTGCATTATAAATGATACATAATATGCATCAATGGAATTTACATGTGTCTTTTACTAAGAATACTGAATAGAACACTGCTCATGAGGAATAGATTATTAGTTTGGGTGTGATTCATGAATTGTAAATGCGCAGTTCATCTCAACGCAAAGGGGAAAGGCTTACATTATGACTAACAGTCGAACATAAGAACAGGGCCACTAATTTGATCCAGACCGACCAGAGCCATCATGTGTGGAACAAAACAAACACACCCATGCAACTGTGAGCAAAGTCTTCCAACTTCCTGACTTTCCTTTACTCCCATGCTCACTCACTTGCTCGCTCACTCCCTTGCTCACACCCACAACTGGCAACGCCCTTGAGCATTTCTCTATCTTCTCTCTGTAGTTCCAAGCCAAATGTCAGCCCTTCACAATGCTTTATTCAGATTTTTAAATGTTGTGGAATGCCAGACACGACCCCCGTTTAGTCAGACACGGACACATCACAGTTTCATATGACAAAAAAATATAGTGTGCGACCGACCTCTGCAAGGCCAACCCTGGACTTGTTTTGGCAATGTGTTCTGAACATTCTAGAAATTGCAGTTGTTGCCATTGCCAAAGGCAGGTAAGGATAACTTGTTGACATAACTTGTGTTTTCCAACTGAAACAGAAAAAAATTGTGAGAAGGGGCTCGTATTCTTTACATGTATATCTTCCCATGACAGTGAAGATAAACTAAATACAGTGCAGACTATATACTAGATAAAGTACATGTCAGAATTGAAATGTGGTGTGAGGAACGCTGCAGAAGAGAGGCAGAGAAACTTTCAAACCCTCTTCTCTCACATTTTTCACGCCTAAAACTTTATCACGCACATCCATCTCCACAGAGGCCGGGCAGGGCTGCAGCTTAGCTAACAGCCCCACCTTGTTGAAGTCATCACAAGTCTGGATCATCTCAGCTGGCAGGCCTACAGAGATGGCTCCTGAGATTTCTGTTGTGACCTACCCCTCCCTGCATAGCTCAATGTACTACCCCGAAGACTGAACTTCTCAACACTAAGAAATATCTATAAAGACATCTGACACATAGCTCAATGCATGATGAATACCTCACATGTTCCACCTATGATGATCAATGCCAGACGGCTGTGTGTGTGTGCGCAATGCATGGCGTCTAAGCCTCGCAGATCAACAGATGGGTGTTAGCAAATGTCTTTCCACTAGACAAACAGTTACTGTATCTATTTTAACATATATGTCATTCAATCATAACCACAGCGGAGCGGTTCAAGGCTGCTGGTCTGTCTTCTTAATACATACGATGTAGCACTGTAACATTACAAAGAGAGGTCCTAGAAACGCTACACGTATCTCAGGCTCTGGAAGACTTGTGAGCCCAAAATAAATATTCCACCTTTTGGCCCCCAGCACCAACAATGACATCCCATGGACGTGCAAAAGGACAGTGACAGGAAGCAGTGCAACTGGCAGGATATTAAAAAAATCAAACCTTCGATGAAGTGAGGCCAGGTTTTCTCCTCAGGTTCCTCCAGAGCATGGTCCCAGTCTTCCTCAGGTGAGGCACCCTGTACACGCGCAGGCGGAGCGGCGTTCAGGAGGGCTCGCTCAATGGCGAGTTCTTCCAGGACGTCCATGTCCAGGTCCTCTTCCTCCTCCTCCTCCTCCCCCTCGAGTTTTGCAGGTGCAGGAGGTGGCTGGGCCCCATCCTGAGGGCTAGCAATTTGCTTCACCTCAATGATCTCCTCCACAACTACAATCTTCCTCCTCATATTGGCCTCGTCTGTCTCTGGACTAAGAGAGTGACAGCTGTCCACGAGGTGGAGCTGCGTGGCTTCAGGTGTGGCAGTGACAGAGGGTGTGTCCTCCTGCAAGTTCTTCTGTTGGTCTCCTAACGCAGAGGCCCCGGGAACTGAAAGCCCTTTCTCTTCTGTGGTCTGCTTTCCCACCCGAGCAGCAGAATGTAATCGCACAACTCCAGTAGTCTCCCCTTGTCTGACACTTGGGCTGGCCTGTGCCTTTGCTCCGGTCGCCTCTGCAGCTACTGCTGGTTCTGCTGACGCTATTTCTCCTGCTGCGGGTGCTTCCCTCACAGAGGAGGATGTTTTTGGTTTCGGGACCTCCCGCTTTATTTTTTTCGCAGAGAGCAGAGATGGCTCCTCCCCCCCTTTGTCTGCCGGGGCCTCAGTGAGCACAGCTGTTGCCTGTCTGATTTCTTCACTGCGCATTCTTTCAGGAGTAAGCGTTGGAGAGCCATCCGTTTGCTCTGGGGCCATGGTAGTTGGAGCAATCGCCTGGGGCACAGATAACACTTCAGCGGAGGGTAGTGGCTCTGCTGCAGGAGGAGAGACGAGCTCTGTGTTTATGGCTGCTGGAATGCGGGCCTGAGCTTGCTTTTTTGCTTTCCCTCTCTTTTTACCTTTTGCGGATTCCTCAACAGCAACGCTAACAGCAGCGGGGGGTTTTAGCTCACACTCCTCAATCATTTTCTTTGATCCTGAAAGTACTGCAGTGGCTTTCTCGGCAGGTTTAGTTCCTTCTAGGGTCTCTTCAACCGTTACCGTCTTGTGCACGGTCACAGTTTCCATTCTAGTGACTGTCACTATATCTGTTTCGGATTTGGAGGTTTCCTGGTGGGTTATTACAGTCAGTTTGGTGTTAGTGACTCCATCTTTTGAGAAAAGTGGTCCATGTGGAACTTTGCTTAGGTTTGTTGCCTCAACCTTGTTTTCCACTTGTGCAGTGACTGGAATCTCCACTGGGGGCACTGCAGGGGGATTGACGACTGATTTAGACACAGTCTGGTCCACAATTGGTTTAGGAACTCCCTGATTTAACTTCACATCAACAGACATTTTGGCCTCTAACGTATTTTCAACTTTTGATGGTTGCTCCAGGTTAACTGTGGGAGGCAGTGTTGGTGTTTCATATTTATTTTGTGGCACTTCCAATGAAGCCTGGATTTCAGAAGCCTTTTCTGCAGTCATCTTAATGCTGGGTGATTCTGCAGCTTTGAGTTGCGTAGCTTTCTCACGGGAGGATTTCTTTTTTTTCTTTCTTGATTTGGAGCTTGTTTCATTCTCTATGTCTTCTCCAGAAACATTCTCTGTCACGACAATGCTGGCATTATTCTGAGGAGGGCAGTCATTTTTCAGCAATCCAGCAGGCTGTTCAGAGGGAGTAGGAACCTTAGCAAACATCAATGGTTTTTCAGCTTCTTTTACACTTTTTCCTATAATTTCCTCTTTACTCTTTGTCTCCATGGTAGTGATTGTTTGTGATGAGATAACGACTGTTTTGTGTACAGTTTCAACTACTGGTGTGGAGGGTTCCACAGTAATCACTGTGTCTCCCTTCTGGGGCAAAGCATTTGCAGGGAGACTTTCTGCTGGAAATTCAACAAGCTTCTGAGTCACTTCAATTGTAGAGCTCTTTTCTTTCTTGATGGGATCAGCTGTCAGAAGTGGCTTGTTGGTGGTCTTTTCAGCTGTAGGATTGAGCTTGCCCTGAGTTGTAGCTACTTTTGAAGTTTTAGTGACAAAACATTCAGCTGTGGCAGTGATTTCTACAGGCGCAATTGGTTCATGAACCATCTTTGCTCCTCGTTCACGTTTAATCCCTCTGGTGGGAGGAGTTGAGAAAGCAGGCTTGCTGGTGGTGTCAAGGTCTTCTGGAAGTTTTGGGATCTCATGATGTTCAGGCTTATCGGCAACCTTCTGGGGCTTCTCTTTAACGACTACAGTTTGAATAGGGGTCTTCACCTCTGCTACATTAATTGGTTGTGGAGAAGCATTGTCAATCCTAATCTTCTCTTCTTTCACTTTTTTCAGGAGAGGAGCAGAGGAAGTGGAGTATGTAATTTCACTAGGCTGTATAAGCTCTTCTTTAGCCTTGTCTTTCTTTGTTTCTTTGGCAGAATACTGAAGAGAAGACTTTGAGGTTCCATTGTCACACACAGTTACCGGTGGTGAGGTGTGTGTTTGATCCTTTTTCTTAGCCTGCACCACATGGGCCTTTCCAACAAAGACCTCAGACACTGGAATTTGTTGTGAGGTGATGAGGGGCTTGTTGCTGCTGACATCAGCAGTCTGCTGAGGAGGCATGGCCATGCTTTTAGCCTGGGCTTCACCAGTAATGGCATCTCTATCGCTGAAGCCCCTGCCTTTCATATAGAGACGTTGATGCTGGTCCTTGGTTTCCCATGATGCTCTTGGTGTGGCTGGCTCAGCAGCAGCCGGGCGGCCTCTAAACCTAGGGGTTCTATCGTTGGGCCTGTCCTCTTCTCCATTGCCCATCTTATGGCGATAGCCTTGACGCTCAGCTAGGCCCTCGCTGGTCTCTGACCCAGGCCTACCCCCAGGCTTGGGCACATATGATGTTGGGCCCTCGACAGACTGCACATGTGCAGCGCGACGAGAGATGGCCAGCATTGCTGCCGGTCTCTTTACCCTCTGCAAGGAGGCAGGGACGATCTCTGCGGGTAGGCGAAGGTAGTCACGCAGATAAACAATGCCTTCATTTGAGAGGTACCAATAGAAATGCCTCCAGGCGAACGTTTCCTTTACATAGCCTCTGGACTTCAGGGAGCCCATGGCGCGGATCACCTGTAAGTTGCTGATGCCAGGTATCTCAGGATGTTTTGTCTGAGGCCTTTTGTCCTTCTTGGCCACCATGACACCATCTCGAAACAGGAGCTCATAGATGGCCCTCAGCTCCCTGAGGGGCATCACCATTCCAGCTACCATTATGTTCTACTTTCTGTTTCAAGATGAACAGCAGAAAAGGGCTGAAAAGCTCTTCAGAAGCGAAAGTTTACTGAAAGGCCTCACTCGTTGGTATGTGAAACGATCCAGTGACAAAACCAGCTGCCACGTGCTTTTCAATTAGAAAAGAAGTAATCCTTTAGTTTCAGTGTCTTGCTTTTGCTTCTTCTGTTTGCTTTTTTTGCTTTTTTAAAAGTAAAAAAAAAAAAAAAAAGTTGTAAATAGTGTTCCAACGTTTTCCACAAGTGTCGGTTTGCCTCTAACAAAGTTAAGAAAAGTACTGTTCAGTCAGCCTGGCTGAAAAGTGAACAGTCTGTACTGCCGAGGCGGCAATGACCGAATGGAAGAGAGGGAGAGAAAGTGTGTGTATGTGAGTCAGGGAGTGAGGGAGCGAGAGAGAGAGAGAGAGAGAGAGAGAGAGAGAGTGCAGCACTCTGTTCAGCTCCTCCTACCTTCTCTGTCTAATTCTGAGGAAAAGATGGCATGGAAAAAAGTACCAAAAGACCTCAAAAAAAAAAACACAGACCCAAACAAAAAAAAATCACAACGCGAAAGCGAAAAGGGAAAACATTTGTAAGTCCTCTTGCGAACGCGTTCCAAGTGTACGAGCGAGCGCACCAAATGAATGGAACAGTACACCTATGAAGTGTGTCTGAGCACATGTCCTGTTGCTCTGTGCACTGCACGGAAACGCCCACCAACACTCATGCGCACGCCTCCTCCAATAAACACACATACATAGTCACAAACAGACCGGGGCTTACTGACACACCCACACACACACACTCCCCTTGGCATGCCCCAGCAGTCGAGTGAAGGAGTGGGCTGTGACTTGGAGATTAGCAGCAGGATGCACAGACAGGCCGTTGGCTTAGCCCTAGCATACAAATGAATGACACGGCAGGTATTTATACCTGACGTGCGACATTGTTTCAAATGACTTCCTCAAATGCCCTCGCATCCTTCGAGCAATGCTTTTATATTGCACTATATCACCACAATGATTGTGTCAAATATAGCTTGACATTTAAAAGAAGAACCATGCTGACTGGACTTTATGATCATGCTAGAATTACTCTACGGTTGTACATTACAGTCGATGGGATGTTGGATTCGGCTTACAATAGAACTGGCTGCACAAAGCTATTCATAATAGTGTTTGTTTGGCAGGGCACTTAGCGACCGCCAGGTGGAGGAAATGAAGGAGACTGACCACTGAGGGGTGACTCATAAGAAATGACTCAACTGGCTGCAAGAAGCCCCATTCCCTCTGCTTCTCGGCTGAGGGATAGTTAGGTCCCAATGCCTCAAAATAGACTCACACAACTCTATAAAGAGAAGTACATTATCGCTAACCTTTCACGCACTACCAAGAACATGGGATCAAATTACCAGCCCCCTGGATCCATGTCCTCTTTCCTCTGTGCATCTGTCTTTCTTTCTCATCTTTCTCGGTCTGTCAGTGAGAGTGTCTCCTACATTGGCCAATCCCCGACACCCACATGAGGAGACTATACGGGCAGACCACATAGTGCTGAAAGGGAGTCTAAATTTTGCTGAATGTAATTGATGTGCAGTGTGGCGGGGAATAGAGTTATATGGAACTGGAAGGAGTGATTCAGTTGTGAAACTACAGTGGTTGTGAATGGAAGGTAATACGAGGACGCGCGCGGCGCCAAAGACTGAAACCACACACCCATTCCATATGCAAGCCCTCGTGGGAAAGTGTTTTGATTTTATTTGCCATGGCGACCAGAGCATACTCTGACTCACTCTTATCTTCTTTTAGAAAGGCAGACAGTATAGGGGCGACCCCGTGAATGTGTATATCTCTGGACAGCTGGATCACGTCGCCCACGTCCGGTCAGCTGCCTGAGGAAGCCGGCTGTACTTAAAACAGGGGCACTTCATTAGCATGTTACCTACCAAACATCGCCCATCAGGTCATTCAAGCTATACAGGGCATAATTATAGTACAGACATGACACGAGCATTAGGCTGTTCCCTGGGTGTAATTTCACAAAGCTTCAAAGTGGTTGATTTCAACATCGCCTAATAACAGTGAATTATCACCACATAAAATTGATGTATTGATTCATGTAAACAAACACAATGAAACACAACCCATTTCGGAGACATCTATTCTTAGAGTTAATAGAGGGTGCCTCAGGCCCGTGCCAATAATCCCTTTACCTGTATGATTTGGGCGATGCAAAATGGTTGGGTTCAGCACACCATTTGATGAGAGCTGCCGAGCAGGGAGTTGGCTGGAAGGTATGCAAACTCTTTCACAACAGCCTCCCCACTGTGTTAAGCAGTTCTCAGGCTCCCTGTATGTTGGAACTCAGGTGTGTTTGACGTGGCATTAAATCGTCAGTCTTACAACATGACAGTGTTATTACGCACATGCTTGTCTTTGTCTGACTACAGAGTAGAGGTGGTGAAATATGCTGGGATTTCATGAGCATGCGTCGGCGTATGTGTTTAATGCAAACACAGGGTTTGCGTTGCATCAGGATCGTTCACGATTCGTGCAGGGATAACAAGGAGCAATTTGCTCCTCTCAGAACTTTTGGTTGCCTTGGGTTAAGAACAGTACAGAAAGCCTCCAGCACAACAGAAAAAAAACGACACGCACATGAACGGCAAACAAAGCAACCCGTGGCAGACAGCCATTAGCTGAAGACATTTGTGCGGGGCTTCCTCTCATTAGTGCTAATTTACATCATGATGGGCACCGCTTCGCGCTCCAGGCTGCCTATCAGTATAATTCCATGCACTGTTCATGCACAAAGTGTTCAGGGAACTTCAAAGTCCCGACAAAGGGTGCTAAGATGGCTTCAAGCCCAGTCCCAAGTCATCTCAGTCATCCCGATGTTCAGCGTGCGCCCTCTTATAATAACATCACAGTTGCTGATACATGCAAAGTGTCACTTTTGTTGCTCTCTATGCTGGCATAGTATATACTCGCATAGCCTTTCCAGCCGTCGAGATTTGAAATGTGGTTTATCCATTATCAACAGAATGAACTGTCAGAAATAGATCAATTAAAAAAAAAACGAAATAAAAACGTGAGCTGCTATCCCCTCATGTGTATCACCAGGTTATATTTTGATTTATATAACCTGGTGATGCCATGTTTATTTTAACTTAAAAGTTACTGCATCAATAGTTTTTATTCCAGGAATACCAGAATAGAAATTGAGCAGAGAGAGAATTGACCCTGATTGCGTGTCGTAAACTAAAAGTCATGTCACTCGGACTGACTGGACTGACCTCCCTGGACTGACTGAATGAACCAGGTTTGTGTGCACCACTCTGCCCTTCTGTTTCGGTGTCTCAGACTTCCACACTGCCTGAAATAGACCTGACAGGACTACCAGTCCACGTCGCGGCGCACCAGGGCCTAATGGACCAGCACACGTGGACGCCCCTCTGATATCAGAGCCCAGCCACTTGAGCCAGTTCCAAGGAAAGCAAAAGGTCAGGGGATCGTTTGGTACAGTGGGGTGATTGTGACTGAGGGTGGGTGATCTTCAGGAATCGCTCCCAACACGAAGCCCTTGCAATACCTGACCTTGGGCACACGCACACAATCCATTGAAAATAATCATGTTGTGAAATCACACATATTTACTGTCCCACTTTTTACCATCAATATTTATACATTGAGGTCCTGACATTTGGTGATTTTTGGAGCCATATTCATGAGTCGTTTTATGGAGCAGGAGAAACAGGAATGAACAATGCATGTAACCGTGGTCCCATATGCAAGACGATCCTTAAATGGCAGAGCCTCTCTCACATTAGGAGAGCAGATGTTCCGCAGAGGAAATAGCAATCAACAGTTTTGTTAATGCAATGCCTGTCCTGCAGAGTGGGATGAACTTTCAACTCATTGTCTCATCTGAACGCATGTAAGCAAGCACACTGGACTCAAACTGTCCCGCAGGTTGTGGCAGCTCGGTCCAATCCAGTGCACCATATTGTTCCCCCTCTGTGTGATTGTGTGCAGGCGTGTGTGTGTGTCTCGGAGGAGTGTGTGCAGGAGTGTGTGTATGTATTGAAAAGGGCGTGTGTATGGGCAGACATATTTCAACCGTGAGTAACCGACTGAGAGTTCTAAACATTCACCACAAGGAACTGTTCCTGTTTCCGTGTAGAACAGAGTAACCACCATGCCCACTATGGGCAGTGTGCTACGACACACAGACACAAGATCATGATCTGGATTAAAACACTTGAAAGACTTGTTTGCCCTGTAAATCGCACTCAGCGGCTAGGCCAAGGTGTTTTCCAAATAACAACTCTACAGCCACTGGTACAATATTCCCTTTTCTTTAAATATATGAAGTTACCGCATCTTCAGAAGAAGGAGCATGTTTACTTGCTACAGATCAAGGCGTGAAGCCCACCCCAGTGACAGCTGTCTGCTCTTTAAAGGCTGACGCGTGTAAGGGGACCATCACCTAGCCCTGAGGAATCTGTCAAAGCAGCTGAAAAGGGGTATGTGGGCATCAGGTCAACCTGTATCAGCACACAGCAGAAGGCCCAGGAACCCTTCACGTCTGTCCTCCTGGGATTTATGGTAGGCCTACAATGAATGTCACGCGACAAAGACACGCGGACGTATCCAAATGCACACGTATTCACACGCACGCGGCCGTTTGCATAGAAATGCATAGTCACGCAAATGCAGTTTCATGCACAGCGACAGTTGGTGATCAATGGTTTTCTAGTGAGGCAGGCGGGGAGCGCAGGGTGCCCCACTGTAACATGACCCGAGTGATAAAAAAAAAAAAAAAAGAAGTGTTTATTGATGGTTTGTTTAAAATAGTTTGCAGGTTAAAGGTTGACATGGTTTCGGGGAAACAAGGGCGACGGTTGAAATCGGAGTTCTCCAGCCATGGCCCACACAGGCACAGCACGGTTGCACACCTACTGTATTCTGATTATGGTTCTTTGGAATAAGATATGAGAGATCGGGCAGATATCCAAAAGTAAGTACAAACGGCACCACCGAGTCTCCCTTCAGTGCGTGAAGGTGCCCTAGCAAATAGAGGCTGCACGTCTTCCTCTGTTCAACATGAGCAGAGAAAGTCATCTTTGACTTGAAAAAAGAATGAATACGTGATTAACCTCTGGGCATGTCATGAAAGATAAACGTGGACAATCGGGCGATATTGCAGTTAAAATAGGCTTCCAGAGGAACCATTGAGTATGAGGAGTGTGCTACACAGGGTGCATGGTGTAGGGGGTTTACGGCAGAGGCAACATGATTGGCTAAAACAGAGAGGAGGCTAGATTTGCAGTATGAACTAAACCTTTGTTTTTTTTTTAACATACACTAAACTAAACACTGGGCACAGAAAGTTTTTTTTTTTTGTTTGTTTGTTTTTTACAAAGTGTTTCCAGACAAAGAGCCTTGTGTTTTAGGAACTGGGGAACGAATAGGGAACACAGAGAGTGAGAGACGGACAGACGGAGAAAAAAGGTGTCCTTGGCATTTGTCAAGCGGCAGCTAAAATAAACAAGCCCCCGTTCTGGGTTAATTGAGAAAAAAGAAAAAAAAGTGGAAAATACAGTGCGAGGAGAGTTATGCTGATTCGGGGCCACTGCAGCTCAGGAACAATAAACACAAATGAACGCCCTGAAATAAGTCCCATATACCATAACTTATTTTTATGGAGCGCCATTAAAGCAGTTGTTTATGCGTGTTTACGTCCCTAATCACAGCTTTTAAAACCATTCAGGTCGACGAGGCAGGCCGGCAGTGTTGTTCCTGCAGCTCTGCGCTCGGCGATACTTAGCGGGAATAACCCACTGTGGCGCTGGGAATAAAGGTTGGCACTGGACTGCCGCGAGTCTCGCATACGCACAAACCAAAATGGAAAAGCTATAAAGAGGCGCTGGCTTGAGGTAAAGAAACGACAAGGCTTATTTGTGTCCCGAACGCCTCGGCTCACGGACTCGGCTTCTCCTTTTCCAGAGTGGAAAGAAAAAAATGAAGTCAGCAATTATCTCCCTCTGCTTGCCCACAGAAAGAAAGAAAGAAAAAAAAAACGTATCAGCCGTGACAATTGCCAAATCCCCCTCGCCCTCTTCCCGTCAATGTCTGCTTCTGTATCTGTATCTCTCTCTCTCTCTCTCTCTCTCTCTCTCTCTCTCTCTCTCTCTCTCTTTCTCTCTC
>JAOPUI010000008.1:10813006-10824619 GCA_027123135.1 Urophycis floridana | reverse complement strand
GAGCCAGGGCCCTAATCTCACCGGGTTCCTGGGGTCACCCCTCATCGAGCCTTCACGTGATTGGCTCGACGGGGTGAGGGGTGCCATCCCCAGCCCACGCCCCCCCCGCTCGCAACGGGGACCCCATTCAGCGAGGTCGTGGGGTCAATGGCAATGTTCCCCAGATGGGTATGACCGGTGGATTTGCCGCACGCGGGCTCCTGGTTTCTTGTCTCTGTTGTCGTACGTGTTGATACGTTGTTAAGCAGGAGGGAGCGGCTCACTCACAGTGAGGTTCAACTCTGAGGCGATCTGGAGAAGGTATTTTCCAAAATGACAGATTCCAACAGCTGGAAGTCAAGAGGAAATTATGACCAAAAAAGGTATTCAGGCCATTAGACTAGTTTAAGACAATGTTTCTCTGTCTTAAACTCTTTCTTTTGTGGATAGTACAATTATCCACAGATGCACAGATGTTGCCGAACATGCTGGCAAAAGTGAAAATAAATACGACGACTGAAATAGATGATCTATTGACCACGTCACCGACGGCGGCATCGGATGCGGACGCCGATGGGGACGTTTGGATAAGGTTCCCGTCAGAACCTCAAGAAGACCCTTAATGGGAACCGGAGCCCCATCTGTTCACCCTGAGCAGCACCCCGAGCCCAACACCTCTGATTATGGGGTGTCCCTGAGCCTCCTGCTGGAAGGAGAAGTGAACCCCCCCCCCCCCCCAGGCTGTGTCTCCCTTGGTACATTCTGTGTCAGGTGACACGTAGCCAGGCCGGCATAGTGGCGAGGTTCCCCCCGCCCCCACGCCCCACCTGCTCTGATTCCTGTGTGCACGTACGACCTCAACCAGGCCCTGCCACCGTGTTGGTGCTTGTTGTTTGTACTGTCTATTGTTGTCATTTGTTGCTCGTTCACTGTTTGCTGTTGCGCACAAACCACCAAGACAAATTCCTCGTAGGTGCAAACCGACTTGGCAATGAAGTTCTTTCTGAGTTCTGAGTTCTGAGTGTAACCAAGACCAAGAGAGGGGGGGGGGCTGTAAGCCTCCAGCTGCCCAGCGCAAGCAGTGGTCCATTAACCTCATGGATAAATAATTCCAGAACTGGTGGAGAGCAAAAAGACATGGCTTTCTCCCACTTTCTCTCCACTTCCCTCTCCTCCCTCTGTCTCTCTGTGATTCTCTCTCTCTCTCTCTCTCTCTCTCTCTCTCTCTCTCTCTCTCTCTCTCTCTCTCTCTCTCTCTCTCTCTCTCTCTTCCTCTCGCTCCCTCAGACACACACTCCTACTTTGAACCAACTTTATTAACACATGCTTGGTGAAATAGGTACTAATTTGTGGGTCCATATAGCCGTGAGCCCTTGATGTGTTGGAGTGTGTGCGTGTGTCTGTGTGTGTGTGTGTGTGTGTGTGTTACAAAATAGAAGCCGTGTTGGTGAGGTCTATTTAAAAACAATTTACTCCACTAATTATCACATCCTGGTCCATTAATCCCATTTTGTGAGTCTCCCTCGGTGAAATCAGACCAGTGAATAAGCTTAACGTCTCACGCTACATTATGGGTCTCTGTTGGGTCAGTTGTAGCCGACAGCAGCTGGTAGCAGAGAGCCTGCCGGCTTTGTAGTCCTCTCCTTACATTTTCGCTCTCTCTCTTCTTTATAATGTATGTCTTTTCAATGTAAAAAAAAAGAAGAAGAAGAAGAAGAAGAAGAAGAAGAAGAAGAAGAAGAAGAAAAAAACACTCTTCCATCGTAACCGCGAGTCATTTTACTTTTGGAGCAAAGCCATGGGAGTGAGAGGGACTGGTATGACATCAGTGTCTGAAAGGGTAGTTAAAGACATGAAACAACAAATAAATAAAGCATTACCTCAGCGTAATAGATAAAATGTGGTCTGGACGAGTGAGAGTGCATGATCCATCAGCACTTTCACCACAGAGTAGTGATGGTGGCGGAAAAACTGCAGTTTGAGGTTGATCGTGTAATCTTAACAGCCTAGAGGAGTCCGGAATCACGTAGAAGAGGCTGATGAACCTGTCATGCATACCAACACAACCCATTCGCGCACGCACGCACACGCGCACACGCACACGTAAGCACACACGCCTGGCAGCTGATCACGCTCAGGCTCAGCGAAACCTGTGGAAAATGATCCACGGCAAGGAAATGTCTATTACAGATGATTAGTTGGGGACCCAAGAACCAATGCGCACACAAGCTGTCAAAGTGACGCAAGTTTTGTTTGTGATGGTTAACACATGTCTGATGGCTTACACTTGATCCTAGGGGTGCATGACACATACCCGACCCCCCCTCCCAAAACCCCCCAAAAACCTACCTTCACCAATTAATCGAGTGATCACCTTTTTGTCGTGGTTCTGATGTGCAGCATGTGATTGGGTGGACAGGGGCCTCGAGATATGTACTGGAATAAAGTAAAGACACATGTCAGTCAATGTGAGGTCATCGAGAAGATCAAACCCTTTGCACTGTACTCCCGTTGAATCTCTGGGCCCTTTAGGTGCTCCAAACAGCCAGAGATCTGACCTAAATCAGCCAAAATCATCTAATTTAATTTGCAATACCTCAATATTGTAACCCTTAACCCTATCTCTCATCTAATCTAATCGAATCTTGTCTTCAAGGGTGGAGGCTGGGAACAAAAAAAGAACAAATGCAGGCTAAGGAGACGGTTAGAAGCAGGAATGTTGGAGGCTGCATGTTGTGGGCGATCCATAGCACAGGGGTTTTGGGCTAAAAGTGTGCACACAACTTACACTATTGACATCTTTTTAGCCCTAGAGCCTATTAGACAGCCCTCCACGAGTGGTTTTGTTTTACACAACCGTGGCCTGTTCCCTGTTCCTTGGGGGTAGAAGGAGATCACTTTCATTTCGACCCCTCACTCTGGCTCCTGAGCGTTTGACTCTAGGCTAGGGTACTCCACTATGTCTCAATTCAGACCTCACACTCAGGGATAGGGGTCAGGGCGTGGAGTTTAACTGGATTAAAGAGAGCGAGGACGAGTCCAGTCTCAAAATGGGGACCGTCGTGGCAGTGCTGCCAAGCTGGAATAAATTGAATTGTTGAACCCTAACATACGACAGAGATGTTTTCGGTTTCAAAGCTGTGTGGAGCGAGGTCAAATTTGTCTTAAAAATTTGCAAAAAATGTCTCAATGATTGTGTGGTCGTTTTAATGACGTATGCGTGAGATGGAAAGCCCTAACGTTTAAAATCCAACTGCACAATTTTTTTTCTCAAATTTCCAGAGAACACTTGTGTTTGGTCCTGCTCAGGAGAAATGAGCATGATTTATAAATAAATAAGAACAAATCTAAAGTTGATTGGAAACACACACGAGTGAAGTCTAGACATAAGGATGTGTGTGTGCAATTATAAGCAAAGGCTCGAATCGCAGGATCACTTTTTCACTGCCTACAGTACATTTTACGTAAGCCTTTACTGCACAAAATAACGCAATTACGCAGGCTTTTCGGTCTGCTTTTGTCCCATACCGTGGGCAAAAAAAAGCTAAATAACTGTGAACCATCGTGGCCAACAGCTGTAAAAATGGCCTCATTAAAACCAGGCATCAAAATCATTTCAGTCCATGCCTGGGTGCAAAGGGCTCATGGGTAAGGGGCTAATGACTATCAAAAATAGGCATATTCTGCCCATCGTCATAACACGTCCAATAATAAACATGGAAATCCCTGACACTGTCCGCGGTCTACGCACACACTTTGCAAAACCTCAACAAACAGTGAGCCTACAAATAAAAAGAGTGAAATAAGGTGAAAAGGAGAAAAATCATTGTTCAACTTCCTATTTTAGGTTTACCACTAACCTTTGTGGTCTTTAACAAGTAAATGGATCCAATTGCAGTTTGACTGCCAAAAAAGGAGGGCACCTAATCAATTCCAGACAATCTGCAACTCGAGATTTTGACAGAGCGTGATCATGTTCCATGGTTCAACCTTGACTACAGACCTCCACAGCTCTGTATAACAGTCAATGCAATCATTCTTGTGTCAAGAGACGCAATGTATTCCTTTTTAACTGAGCATCATATGAGCACATTTTGACTTCAGAACTTCTGCCAAAGTCTCTGAGCATTTCAAATGTAACCGTATTGATCGATTTTTCAATGCCAACATTTTCAACTGAATCTTATTCAAGAATCTTATTTCATAAGAATCTTATTTTTATGAAAGATATTCTTAAGCATTATTCATGTGAGCACATAAGATCAATCTAAGACAAAGATAAAACAAATCCACATGTAAGTAGAAGGAGTAACAACATAGGCTGCCAATATGCCAATATATAGGACAATTTATAATTTGCCTGGAAATTCATTGACAGAGGAAGTCAAATCTAAATGTATTAATTGCAAGCTGTGATGAAATTGTTTTTTCTCTCACATTATAATTGAGTGAATGTTGTGGTGTTCGTGTTCATTCCAAGGTCAATTTGAATGTACATGTTTATTTTGAGCAAGGGTCAACCTAGAACATTGCTGTCCCCCTGACCTCCACTCAGATGAAGAGAGAACTTTCGCTCAACCTGGGTTCTCCATTACAGCAGCTGGCAGTGTCTAAGGCTGTGAAGACCCTGACCTCTTACACAAGAAAACTCGGCCTGTGAATCAGTCTTTGTCAGGTGGCCCTGGGTGTAAGCAAGTAAGTATCACTAGCTGGAAGCAATAAAACGTCACAATATTCAACTATCCAGATGGGTATGTCTCTGAGGTTCAGGGGAAAAGGCAATAAAAAACATATCTGTGTAGAACATGTTTTTGACTTCCTGCCCCTACGCTTTCATCAGGTATAGCAATATCAGCTACTTCCTGTTGTAAATTGAGGGTTATCTGAGTGGCTTTACCGATTACAGATAGTATGGAAGAATTTATTGTTCTTCGGCACATGTTCCTTTGCACTCATCCTGTCTAGATAGTAGTCTAACTGATGCACTGTTGTACTCTGCAAAAATCATTCAATAGGTTTCACCTAGTTACTAAAAATACTGGAGGTCAACAATAAATATGTACAATGCACAGAATGTCAACATAACTTTCAAACCAAATTACTTTGGATAAACACTTGAACAGATTTGAACAGTTTGCTTTTTCTCAATATTCAAGTCTGATTCAATTGCGGAGAACTCAATTCACTGAAACCATAGCGGAATTATAACAGAACAGGCAAATTTACAATTTCTGAGATATGTTCAGCCAATCGGATAAGAGGTCCACATTTAAGTCATCGAAAGATTTACTTTGGAAAAGGCCTTAAAAGAGGGACCCATCAGTTAAAATATAATACTGGGCCACTCAGGATGCTCCAAATTAACCACACATCTTGGAATTGTTGCCGTGTCCACATGAGACAAGAACACAAGCATGGAGCCAGCCACTGAACAGACCACACTGGCGGTGACTTATCACCCTGCCCAGGGTCTAGCGGTGTTGCGTTAAATCTATTGTGGGGTACCACCGTTCTACCCACCACTTGTGTCTCTGGGGTGCTACAATCATCTATAGACGCACTAGCACTTTTATTCTTCCTAAAACCTTGCAAAAGAACCTTGACACCACCACGGATAGCCATTTTCCACCAAATTAGCTCTGTTTTTTCAACCGGTTCCATTCAGGATTCTCGTAACTTCGGTGTGATCGAGCAAATTAGCCCGCTTCTCCACCCGTTAATGAACATTGTAATCACGGACGCGTCATCGATGCGTTGTCCAGTGCACGCCGGAAGTAATATGACACACCCACTGGGGTCATCATGTTTCGCATGTCATGCATTCCGGGTTCTGAACCATCTTATCTTTGGTCAAAATGCTCAGAACGGTTCAATATTAGGTATGTGAACTGGATTGGCACCCGTTCCATGTTGCTGGAAAAGGAGTACGAGAGAGAAGACGGAAAGTTCAACTCCTTCTACTGTACATTTCAATGAGCCAGATGTGGGTGGCCAGAGGTACTACTGTGTCAGATGTAGACAATATCTGCACTGCTTGGTATGTTCCGACTGACATTTGACGTCCATTTTTCATCAGAGGTCTCCATCTTCAGGAGCCAAGTAAGAAATACCATACGTCTTTTGTCTTCTGTAGCTGCTATCTGCCCCGAGTTCTGCTTGAAGAAATCCTAACTACATGGCGCTATCAGGCAACTCACATTTTGGCTTTGACAACTCTTATCTAAGGCTGATAAACTTTGAACAGCTAAGTGCCCTAATTACTGTCATCTGGGATTCTGACCACAAAGCTTCAACAAAATCTGAAAGAGGGGTTCAAGTGGCCTTTTATGCACAAAACTGAGGGGCAGAACTATAGGTAGGCCTATACTTTACATTCTTTGACGTGCAGGCATCCAACATCTGACAGTGATTCCAACGTTTGAGTGGGAACGCAACAAAAAAAACGAAACAGGAACAATCCAAACAGTGCAGTTCAAACTCCTGAGTTTCAAGTCATTCAGTCAGAGCCATTACGAAGGGAACAGCAAGCGAAGGATAGGGCTGCAGAAAACAATACCAATATGGCCATTACAGCAGTGAAAACAGGAAACAATAAGTGTGCCACTCACATGGCATGTGTAGCCTTTTCATACTCTCGAAATTACAAAAAAAATGATGCACTACAAACACTCATCATCATGAAAGCTCATCCCAAAAGGATATCCTTTTACATAAACTGTCACTCCACATGTAACGAACATCCCTTTGAGTGATTAACTATTTTAAAGTGTAGCTTGAGAAAAGTATTGGCCATTTTGTCAAACTGTTTTGAGACCATCACAGGTAATGGACTAAACACAACTACACCCCTTGTTTGGATCTAATTGTAACCGGACAAGGTTGGAAAAGGGCCGTTTGTTTGTACTGGTTTGATCAGAGTTGACAGGCACCTACAACCAATCCAGTGTTAAGAGCCTCCGGAACAAGGTGTATTTTGGTCTGAGAGAATGTAAGGATGGTCATGTGCTTTAAAGGCGCAAACGTTTCTGTAAACAGGACTCCACGGAGCAAGGCCATGTGGAAAGCCATGAGTTCTTCAAATGTGCGTGCAAGTGTTTAACAAGGTCTGTGATTGAGGGCGTGTGTCATGTCTTGGGTGAAATTGGATATCGCTCTAATATTGTTGGTAGTACATGCCATCAATTGGAGATGGCCCCCGAAGGCCCTTGCACAGGAAAAATCAAATTTTCCCGGAGGCTGTGTTTTGAATTATTTTCTACTGCGCAAGATTTTGGCAGAGGTACAGCTAAGATAAACAAATCTTCACAAATTACTTTGGATATTACTTCCTTGTTTTTTCCTTGTTTTCTGTTTTAATGGTAACTTTGAAGACTATAAACTTTATATAGTTCAAGAATACATTAGAATGAAATTGAACCTTCAGCAAACCGCTGACATGATTTATAAACATTTACCCCTGTGAAGGAACCATTTGATCAGGCCAGATGTTTCTCATTGCAGACATTTATCTTCAAGAAGCGGACAGATGAAAAAGGGGCAGCATAACCCCAGCTTATTTTTTCTGATGCAGGTCTAAATTATCAAATAATTTGGCAAAACCAAATTACTGTCTTGTGAACTGAAACCAATGAACTGAGTTATCAGGTTTCACAAGATACAAAGAGTGCAATACCAATTACAACACCTGCTCATGATTCAAAATTTGATTGCTGTCAATCAAGTATTCAGACTGTCCAGCTGTTCATAACACAGCCTCCATTTGCCTTCATGCCAAAGGCATATAGAGTTCTCCATTCAACAGTGGCCTTGCAATACTTGAAAGATGAGAATAATGAAGACCACACTTCCATCACCCTCTACTGTTGGAATGAAAGATTGTGACACTTAATATTTAAATCTGTCAATATTTTGTTTTATGTATATTTACATTTCAAGCAATATAGAAGCGAATAACCATTTGTAAACTTCCAAGATGTAACGTTGCCTTTGCCGCCACTAACCTGTGGTAGAAAGCAGTAGTAGTGTGGATTTAAGAAAATAATCACAGTCAAGCCCCCATTCCTCACATTTCAAGAAAGTGAAGCCTTACCCAGCCTGGAGTAAATGACTCTAGAATACATAATAGTGAATATTTGACTTATGCTGGTGATTATTGAGCAACAGGACGCCACCTACTGAGTAACGTCACCTACTGTTGTCAAAAAACCTCAGTAGAATGAGTCCCTTTCACGTACGTGTCTCATATTCCATTCTTAGCCCCAAGGAGTGCAGTTAGAATTGTCATGGCATATACCACTGAGCCATTACAAGCCAAAATGGAAATAAATGGTTTAAAATGGCACGTCTATGACAGACCTCCCTCCTAAAAACGAGTGTCTGCACGCCTCTGCATTGGCCTTTTGCTTATAAAGCTTTAACTGTTAACTACTAGCCTGATGGACAATTACAGGCCATAGTAAAACTCCTGCCCGAATCTGTGACTCACTGGGTTTCCAAGAGGACCTCTGTATCACCCTGTGTGATATAACACACAACATCCGTCATAGGTCTGCACTGAACCCAAGCAAAAAAACTGCCAAACAGAAAGACTGTGTGAGGAAGCTATTAGCATATACACAAGTAGAGGGCATGAGACAGATGTCACATGCTACCCACATACAAAATGCTACTACTGTTTATCGCATGTGTTGATCGAGTATGAAAGAGTTCAATATGTTGACCCGCACTCTGTGTTTCTCTGTGGTCCTTTGTGTAGTCTAACTGAATAAAGCCTCATCATTGCAGAAATATAAAAATACAGGGATTGCGCATAGTGATATAGGCATACTCATTTGTCAATTTCTTGATTGCTATCGAACTTCACAGTAAGGTATGCCACAAACGTTAAACTTGGATAGAGATTACTGTAAAAAAAGTTAAATACAATCAAGAAATATATTAAGTAGGGAAATACTTCACTTTAAATTAAAACATGTCATTAAAACAATACGTTATTTCTCTGCTTTAAAAAGGTCAAAGAACATCACTGAAATAAGTGTGTTCCTCCCGATGATGAAAAGAAGTCCTAAAAAACAAACGACCAAATCAACAATCCCTTGCACATAGACGCCGGGGAACAGTCACAGTTGCACAATTAAAACAAGCGGATTGCAGGGAACCCTTTGGTAAGTAAACACTACATTTCCCAAGTTCTTCAGTAAAAACACGCACACATTCTGACCCCTCCAAACGGGTTTCAAACCGTGCTCGGGGAAGGGGTCCCTGGAAGACCCGAGGCCACGAGAGTGAGAGCAGCGCGCACATGTTTTTGTGATTACCGAGAACCCACTGAGACGGTGCTTATTTGGATTTCAAAGCCATTGATCTCTGAAGAAGCTACTGTCATTGGCTGGGAAGGCATCGGTACACTACAATCAGACAATGTACCACCATTCATCAACAGTAATGGCTTCAAGACTTCCCCCGACTTAGACGCCCCAAACCCCAATAAACGCCAATAAACCCGATCCCCTCTCCCCGCTCTTGGAATAAAGTATTACTAATGGCATTGGGTTTAATAGACGGTCACCTAGTCCATCAACAATTCCCATACTAAAGCCCCGTTGAACTTGAAATAACAAGCATATAACTACACAGAAACAAAGACGTGCAAAAGAACATGTATAGGGGAAACACCTGCGGGAGGACCATCGACAGGTATTTTAGGACCCGACGGAGGACTGATTTCTTTGAGTGTTCAAGCCACCAAGCATCTAAGACCAATGGAAGTGAAGACCTGATCTTTACGCGGGGGAGCACAATGTAACATTTCCACTTGCTTATAAGGCTCATGACATTTCAGAAGCAGAATTAGCCTTTGCTGCTAAAATGATACGTGGCCTGACAGGGCACATTGTGCTGGGCTTGGGCCCTGGTCTTAAACACTTCCTTTCATTGGTGTCCTGCATGAGGGTGGGTGAGTGGGTGGTGGGGAGTTTGGAGGCTGGTGTGGGGAGCTTTGGCTAGTAGATACAGATCACTGAGCAGGGACCTGCCCAGTAGCTGAAACCCAATCCATCAGGGACTTGTGTTTCAACCACAGGTCAACTGACTTAAGGGCTGAGCAGCAGAGAGTGGGGCCCATTACAGGCACATTCAAATCCCACTTATGCTCAGGAGACAGTGTTTCTGCAAAAACAACATGCATGGCCCATTCACGCACAATGTGGGCCTTGTCTTAGCGTTTGATCAATCAACATTCACCATTTCACGGCCACTCATTTCGCTTTATCTCAACATCTATCGTTGAACCCGGCAGCTCAACCGCCCCACCAAATTAAATCGGAAAAGAGGAAGCCCAGTTGCCCTGCCACAATGAGTGGGCCCTTGAGCTACACTATAGATTAGTCAACAGAAACACATGGGTTTCAGAGGCTGAGAGGGTGCGAGTTGGGAAAAAAGAGCAGTTAATTAGTGGGAACAATTTAGGGGGCACGGGGGTCTTGTGGCAGTTGTGAAGTCGGACCTAAAAGACAGCAGTGGGCTGCACGGCACCGTGATTGACAGCCATGCTAAGTGGAGCTCTCTCACTCCCCTCCTCGACTTTGTAGTTGCTTGACTCATGGCAGACCGCAAAGCTGCGTGCTGTGTTCCTGATTAACTTACACCTACTCAACCCCTGCCCCCCCGCCCTCAACCCGATGGAGGACGGGTTGGGTTTGGGGGGGGGGGAGGGGGGCTCTCCAATAGCAAGCAATTCCGCATGAGTCATTGTCCCATATCTGGGATTTGGAGGAGGTTGGGTTTGGGTAAGGGAAGACACAACATTCACCCTACACCACTTATGGGAGTTAATCATTTTCCAGTTCGGTGTAACAGTTGCTGCTGTGCTGGGGCACACAGCCAAGAAATTAGGCAGAGTTCAAATTTCCCCCCCCCCCCCCCTTCCACCGTTCAAAACATTTCGAACTCAACTCGGAGCAGGGAGCTGCGGGTGGACCCAGCGTTGGAGGGAGTTATGAGAGAACAGAGCTCAGGGACTGGGAACAAGGTTCCGATTTCATGAGGAGTCTGCAGCAGTACAAACCAAAAACCAGTGCTACACAGAGTTTAGGCGGTTGCATTACATCAGTTCGCCGCGCCTCTGTAGCGGAGGTGTTAATCAGACATAATTTTCTACGCTGACGACCTTGAACTCCGCGTCTGTTATTTGCGTGTCGTAAACAAACAAATCTCCGGGCAACATCTGCTGCCGCAGAGGCGAGAAGGGGTCAAATGTGGAGCCGAAGGCCAGCCACTGGTCAGCGACTTCAGCCAAAGGAAGTGGATGGTGAGGGAAAGGGCAGGGCAGGCCTCACGGAAGGGAAACATGAGGGTTGCTAGACCGTAGCTCACCGAGCACACACACACACACACACACACGTGCCTCCGTTTGTCCACACAGATGGCTGGGGTGATTCTTTCATGAGTAATTACTGGCCAGGCTCCCTTAATCGTCCACAATAAAATTAAAAACGGAGCAAAATTCTGAGAACCAGACAACCCGTGTTGTGGTGGCCTGTCACACTGTCTGTGCAGCCCAATCATCTGTCCAATTACACAAACCTGTAATCAGAAGAAAGAGAGTGGGGGCGTTATGCATGTGTGTGTGTGTGT
>JAOPUI010000008.1:10607334-10618315 GCA_027123135.1 Urophycis floridana | reverse complement strand
CCACCCCCTTCACCTCCCCCACCACCACCACCACCACCAGAAACATAGCAGCATGATAACCAGCCAACAGAAATCTATTTACACAGGATGTTTCTGATTCAAGAGAGGATAAATTCACATCTCAAATCTCAAATCAGTAAAAGCTAGTAGTGCTATGTCTTGTGTGTTCGTGTCTTATACTCGCCTCTATTACCACAAAATATAAATCAACTGAATTCTACTTGATGCCATCAGACTCCAACTGATGTTTTCATCGTATGAAGAATGGGCGCTGAAGGATAAGCCCGCTCCGTGCGCAGATTGACTGGCATTGAATCCCCCCCCCCCCCCTCTTTGAGGTTTTCATTCACTTTCTGCTGTCCTCCTGCCTGTTGCTACGTTGGTTGCTAGGGCACGGTTTGGGGTGTTCTGCACTGGCTGTGCATAATCTGAGGCGGCGGTGGGCCCATGTGCCAGGCAGCAACACATGAAGACTCGTGGTGTCGTCCTCTTATCTGCTGACGAAAACAAGGCCTGAAAGCTCTCAGGCAAGGCTGCGGAGTGAAATGTCTGCACTATGCCTTTCATCCCTGCCGGTTGCAGTATTAGTGTCAAGTATTGTTTGATTCCTGGGAAGCTTCCCAGTTGAAATATCTATATTTATTACGTTATTTCATCTGATTGTCAAATCCGTTCCCTCCATCGGGATGACTTTGCGTTGGGGTATCTTTGAAGAGAAGAGCAACCAGAAGAAGAAGAAAAAAAAAAAACATTTGGAAAGAGTATGCAAAAGCAGTGACCAACGGAACATATGGAAGTGATGGCTCAGATTTACCAATGACATCATACCGGCTTAAGGGTGGTGGTGTATGTGATGGGGTGGGGAGGGTGGGGGCGGCTGCGTACATGCTTACATAACATAGCGCCTTAAGAGGGAGCACCGAGCGGAGTCGTGTACAACATGTCAAGGGAAGCGGAATACTCGTACCGAGAGCATTCAGGCATGAAACAAAAGACTGAATTATTCAGATATCGGATACGTCCCTTTGTGACTGAGATGAATAGATAAACAGATTTATTAGTTTCGGTTTTTTAGAAATTCTTTCATCTTTTATCAAATACTTTTTGTGTAACATTGTGGATAAACCAGAGTATTTATACTGCTGTGGAAGTAGTTGTTGACGTGGGCAATGACTACTTGCCAGTTTGCCACAAATACCCCTGCTTGATTTACTTTGTCGTGTTTTACATTCAAACGTCGAGTCATCGCAACACAAACCTAACCAAAAAGTTCTTCATTCAAGCTTAACCCGTCTCCCGAGCAGATCCCGTTCTCTCTTGCGAAAGACACGGATCCACTCCAAACCCGATGGCCTGCGACTGGGAGGGAAGCACACTGTGTTCCCTTTGTCTGCAGGGAGCGGACAGGAGGGGGGGGGCGCGCGTCACAGGATGCGTTCACTGTGGCGCGGTCAGTGCTTGGATGAGTGCTTGTGCCATCTGTGCCAGGCGTCTGCGGGGCCCGCACGGCCGTGTGGCGTGATGGAGCTCACAGTCCGTAGTTGGGGCCTGCTCATGACTCAACCGGTCAGGGCTGAGTCACACTCAGTCAGGGCACACCGCGTCTGACGGAGCGGTACGGGCACTTATCATTATAGTGATGATGATGATTGTATGTTCAATCCCCAGGTGTTCCCGCTGTGTGAACCATAATGGGACCCTTCCAGGAATATGAGGTGTGTGGCTGTCAAGTCTGATTCCATGTATTGAATCCATTTTTCTGAGTTGCTAAGCAAAACGTCCCCCCATGCCGTTGAAATGAGTCCTCGCTTATTGTCCCGGCCACAGCTGTGATGATAGCCTTCGTGTTGCTGCGTTTGGCTCACAGCCAGGCTCACGTTACGGTTCGTGTCGATGTGGTTTTTTTTTCCAACAGGAAAAGAAGTCTCCGGAGAAAGGAAGTCCCCGCAGCCGCATTCCCCGCCTGGTCCTCCATCCCTTCAGACCCAAGGACAAAGGGTCGCCCGTGTCCGAGTCCCCCACCTCCGAGGAGGAGGGAAAGGACTGTGACCTGAGCTCCGACCACTCCAAGAGAACCATCAGCACCAACAGCTTCTGCTCCGGTGAGACGTCTCTCCCCCGTCCCCGTCTCGCGCTGCCATCACCACGGCAACGCAGAGGACCCTCTGCGGTCCACCACGCCGACGCTATCCGGCTGTCTTCGTCTCAGAGCTTCCTCCCTGCGCGGTGTATTGTCGGAAACACAAATACACAACGCAGAACAAAAATACACAAAGTACACAACACATCACACAGTCAGACACTGAAAGTGATGAACCGGCCTCCGCGGACAAAATGCTCTGGCGCCGAGCAGCGTGACAGCCCAGCCTCTGTTTGCGGTTTGCGGTCGTTGTCTCATACACACAGCGGTAGCACAGACCGGGGGACCCTTTAGCCCTGAGGGGGGCCTCCCAGCCTTGCCGCCCGCATGTCGTCCTCCCTTGCCCATGCCTGTCCCTTTGCCCGGCCGGTCACTGTCTGTGTGCCTGTGTGTGTGTGTGTGTGTGTGTGTGCGATAGATGACAGCGGCTGCCCCACCACTCAGACCCCTGTGTCCCCCTCCGCCACCCCGCCAGGCTCCGAGCAGAGTCCGGCCGGGTCCCCGCCGCCGCCGCCGCCGCCGCCGCGCCGGCCCGGCGTGAAGAGGGTGAGGCTGATGGCGGAGCGGGCCGCCGAGCGCTGCCCCGGCCCCGAGAGGGCCCCGGCCGGCCGGCACCAGCGCCATCATCAGAGGCCCGTCGTCAAGGCAACCAAAGGTGAGAGGCCACGGGAGGGAAGGAGAGAGAGAGAGAGAGAGGGTCGGAAGCTGCAGAGGGGAGTTGTGCAGTTTCTGCAGTGTTTGCGGTGCTGATTTTTTTTTTTTTTTTTGTGATCCATATTCCGTTAAGATGGATTCTGTTTTGACGCTGTGGCCGATATTATTCATGTGCAAACGTCCGTCGCGTGTGAGTTATTTCCTAATCATTTCCCCCGAATCCATAAAATGATGGCGGTTTATTTCACACATGTCGACAGATTCTAGGGAAGGCAGAGCAACACTATGATGTCATCGAGTTTGCGTCTGGATATGTGCTTTGCCGAACCATTTCATGTCGATATTTAATTTTCCAAATGCAATTTCTTTTGAATGTCTGAAGTAAAAAAAAAATGGATAGCAGATTAAACTACGCTGTCATGAAAAACAAGACGGAATGCCCTACTATCTAAAACATTATACATATCCTCTGTATCAGCAACCATTTGAAGTAACCTGATTGGTTGGAGGAAATGTTCAGGGCTCAGCCAATTAGGCTGATTGCCTGGAGTTTACTTTGTGGGAGCAACCAGAGCAGATCAGCTTACACACACCAAGTATTGAGGATCAGTTTTCTTCTCACTGTTCTGTTTCTCACGCTCACCAGCACTATGGTGTTAAGTAATGGCAAACGGTGTTATTCAGGTATGATGTTTGTTGAACGTTGTTGTGCGTCCAATGTAATGTCCATCTTTGTATTGATGTTTGTGCAGCCGTGTTTATTTTGGTGGACTGTTTTTAGTAGTTCCATACCTGATGTACTTGTGTACTTGATGACTTGGTTATAAATAATGCAGTTAAGTTGTGGTCTCTACTATGAGTTGACTCTACAAAGATGGCCGCTAGGTGAGGCCCACTTGACACCAATGTGAGCATTAGAAAAATTCAGTTGCCTTAACTCCTGAAAAAGTTGTGCATGCTAGATGATGATGATGCACTAGATGAGCTGTTCCTTCCTGCTTTACAATAATTTCAAACATTACAAATGTTTGGATGAATTAAATGCATGGATGTAAAGACATTCAGAGCTCATTATCAGATCCAGGCCTAGTAAGGAAGGTCCTCTTTTGTGTTCCTGTTGCCAGCTGGGGGGGGGGTTTGACGATGTGCTAAGTCAGCCAGCTAACGAGGTGTCTCTCGCCCATGCAGGGAGCGAGGCGGACTTCAGCTCGTCCAGCAGCACGCGCAGCCTAAAGGACAAGGACAGCAGGATCCCGGGCCTCGCCGCGAAGAAGACTCCCCGCAGGTACCCGGTGACAGGCCCCGCCCCCCCCCCCTCCGTGGCCAGCCGCCATGGTATGCCATTCGAGCAAAAATCTACGCATAGCCAACGGTTTGTTTTCTCCTTTCTTCATCAAGTCGGACCCCCCGCATCAGGCCGCTCCCATTCAGGCCGGCCGGAAGCCCCGTAGACAACCGGGACTCGGAGCTGTTCGCCCCGTACCGGACCCCACCCAGGGCCTCCGCCGCCACCACCATCATCAACACCACCAGTAGCAGCAGCAGCAACTCCAGCCCCGCCAGCAGGTGCTCACACCTACTCTTCTAACCGTCGTGACACAGCAACACAAAGTCATACTGACCGGGGGTCATTATGTCTGGCCGTCCCACGATTGTCATGATGTCATCGTTTTATTTTTGGGTTTTAGACCCAAGCCCTTCTCCTTCACGCTCTGCCCTCAAAAGTAAAGCGCATTTTGGTGAGTGTGAGCTGGGGGGGGTGGATTAGTATGGTCACGTCCTCTCATCACTTCTGACTGGGATTATATCAGCGATGGCTGCAGCAGGGATTATGGAGAATTTAAGGGGACAAATGTCTGGGTTTTGTCCTCGGTTGGTGACCCCAGCGACTGTGTGGGTAGTCATTATGTGTGTACTTGCAATACTTGATTTGAATAGAGAGGATTATACATATTTCAGTTGATGGTTGGAACTGAACTTGCCCCAATGTTTTTTTTTTGCCTTGAATTCCCTTCTGGAACATCAATCTGTAATGCTCTCCCAAATGGGACTGAATAGTCAATCTATTAGTTCAAAATAATTCTTTCCGCTTTTGTTGCATCAGCCAGCAAACTGCAGTGTATTAAATTATCTTCCCAGTGACGCAAATTGCAACACGTTTCCCTAAAAAACATCAATGGAAGCATTTTCTACGAACATAATGTCTCCTCTCTCATCCCGTTTTTGGACCTCCTATGTTCACCTCTCATTTGCCGAGCTCGGTGTCATGTGACGTGCTCTCCCTGAGCCGCGCTCTGAAAGGTTGGGCTATTTCAGGCCGGGATGTAGAACACTGGCCACGGGCTGCGCATTTCGCAAGGTTGCCAGGCATAAGTGGTGGAGGGAAAGGGGTTTGGATCTTTCTTTTGTGTGTTGGCCAAATACCAGCCGCCCACCACCCCCTCGATGTACCAAAATAATCCCTTTTCTCAGTCCTGCTCATTACGATGAAGTGTTTAATCACATGGCTGTATAGAATATGCAGTGAATGCATGTTGGATGCGAGTGTTATCTAGCAATGGTGCGGTTAGGTTGATCTGACATTCTGAAGAAGGACATAGTGAAGATTGTATTCCTCCTGGCGACTTTAAGTCTGGCTCTCTGGAACTTGGAGACATAACATGAAGTGATTGAAGAATACACCTACGTCATGTCAAATCTGCTTAGTAACATGTAATGTTTATACATTATAAGCCAATCAGAATGGGACACTCCTGTCATGCTGTTCCGATTTGGGACTTGTATATAATACACTGTGTCTCCGGGAGCAAAGAAGCAACTGAGGAAGATTCACGCACAAATCTCTTGCTCGATGAAATCCTCTGCTTCTCCTCGTAGGCCTACGAGACCAATAAACGACTTCACCTTAAACTACATAGAGTTCCTGGCACTTCTTGTTCTTCGGCATGGACAACAATCTCCTCACTATCAGCGAGTGTGTATACATTGTAAACCAAATGAACACAATTGGGATGTTTCCGCTGCTATGATATATTGTCAACTGGACGACGTCTAGTATTTAGGCTTACAAACCTTAGAGGATTGTTGTGACAAAGTGTTCTCCACTAACCCTTTAAAGTGTCAGTTTTGGAACAAAAGTGCCCTTGCAGAGTTAAGAATAGCCGGGTTGTGGTCTTCATTGTGGATTTGCTGCGTTTGCAACAAGCTAGGGTGTGCCAAACTTTTAGTTCATGGTTCACATCCTACACAATGAATGTGTTCCTTCTGACGAGCTCAATCCATTGTAGTTCTACATCGTCATTCCTCCAATCTGACTTCCACACGTTCATGATTGCACCAGGCGGCTGAAACTGGGGCGCTACCACTCCTGTGGAGACAACCACGGCATCATGGCCCCTCACCCTGAGCAGTACCTGACTCCCCTGCAGCAGAAGGAGGTCAACATCAGACACCTGAAGACCAAGCTAATGGAGTCGGAGACCATCATTCATGACAGGTTGGTTGGTTCAAGTCTCTCAGCCAGTCTCCGTACGTGTTGGCTTTTGCCTAAAGGTGCTGTAGGTAAGAACTAAGAGATGTTATTTCAGTGTCATTTGTTTGAAATGGCATGACCATCCTTTGTGAGAATATGTTCCGGGTTGACTGTGCCTGTGTGAACAAATTTGAATTCTAGACCGCTCCCAGCCCGGATCAGGGCATCTCTCCTGTCGTTGGTTTAGGGGAGTCAATGTTGCCTGTCAGAGGTGCATTGAAATGAAATGCTTCGTAGGGAGTGAGGTAGCGGCAAAGGTTTATTTTCAAAATGTTGCTTTCCTCTGCTCCTTTTTTTAAAAAATCTTCAATCTTCAAGATTTTTAAATCTCAATCTTGCCTACAGCAGCTTTAAACACGATCAACGGTCATCGCCGTGCAATTTTGATATTCCTTTTGGGAATGGTGTGTACTCTACTGGTGTGTTGAAAATGTATTTTTAGAGAGGCCGACGTAGAGGAGCTGAAGTCCCAACTGGGGAGGATGCGGGAGGACTGGATCGAGGAGGAGTGCCACCGCGTGGAGGCGCAGCTCTCCCTCAAGGAGGCGCGCAAGGAGATCAGGCAGCTGCGTCAGGTGGTGGAGACCATGAAGAACAGCCTCATGGAGAAGGACAAGGGGATCCAGAAGTACTTCATCGACATCAACATCCAGAACCGGAAGCTGGAGTCCCTGCTGCAGAGCATGGAGCTGGCCCAGAGCGGCTCCAACCTCCTGGACGACCAGAGCATGGACTTCCTGTGCGAGGCCCCCAACGGCGCCGAGAAGGCCAAGCTCGAGGAGGAGGAGGGCGGCGAGGCGTTGGGAGACCAGGCGGCCGAAGAGATGGCCGACAGCGGGCTGCTGCTGAACGATGAGATGGCCAACCGGGCGGACATTTTGGAGCGGGTCCTGATGTCCACCGCTGTGGACTTCAATCAGGACATTGGCGTCAAGTTGAGGCCCGAGGAGGGGCCCGGAGTGTCCACCCTGCTGGAGGAGGAGAAGGCGGCGGATAAATCAAACGTGACCGCCGCCGCCGCCGCGCCGAAGCATCCCGTCTCGACTCCCGAGGAGAGCGCGTCCAGTTCGCCCGAGCCGCCGCGGGCCGAGAACAAGGCGATGCAGACCGAGACGACGCCTGCGGCGCCAGACCTCGAGGCTCTGCTCCTGAAGCTCCTGAAGCTGCACGGGGAGATGGTCGGAGATGCCTCCGTCAGCCGGCAAGGGGATGCCGAACTTCTCGCCGCACCCACCCACGCCGCCATGGCCGCCACCGCCACCGCCTCCGCCGCCACGGACCTGACGGACGGCGCTGCCAGCCCCATCCCCGCGGAAAGCCCCGGAAGCTGGACTGACTCCGGGATGTGCTCGGCGGCCGAGCCGGCAGAGGGCCGCAGGTTCATGGAGGAGCTGGACTTTGGCGCCGGCGACGGGGGGCCCGGCAAGGCGCCGGAGCTGGCCGTGGAGAGCAAGCGCTACTGGAGCAACAGCTTCCTGGTGGATCTGGTGGCCGTGGCGGCCCCCGTGCTGCCCACGGTGGCGTGGCTCTACTCGCGCCACGGCGTGGACGGCAGTGCCCCCGTGTACAACATCGCGGCCCTGATACGGGGCTGTTGCATCATGGGATTGCACTCGCTCCGCCACGTCGCTTGAGAGGGCGGGCGGTCCGCCGACTCCGCCCAAACCGCATGCACACACGCCCGCCGTTCAACTGAAGCACTTCGCCGATTGTTCGATATCATCCAAGTTTTCGTTTTCTCATTAGATTTACGGTCATGCATTCATGTTCCACCACTGTAATGTTGCACTATTGCCACCCACCGATTGAGGCACAGTAATCACATGTAGGGTGTTTACACGGGGTGGTGTTTAAAGCATCTCATTTGTCTTTTGTTTGTGTGATTTAAATGTATAAATATGAATCATCTGGGTAGATGGTTAGCGATGTCCAATGTTTTTCCTCGTATTAAGCAATTTAATTTATCCTCAAGTGCTACGATGTATTAGCTTTAGGAGGTGACTGTTTGATAGCGTTTGCATTGGATTCTTTGATTTTTGTTATATTTGCTCTAAAAGAAACCTTAAACCTTCAGCCAAAGCTTTAATGTGAACTCACTGGTTAGTTGTGTGATCGTGGTTTTCTCCTGTGGAGGTGGGCTTCGTATGCCTCACGGTGTTTGGAAATGTTCCCTTAAAAGCAACTGACACTGGTAATGTGCCTGAGCGATGTGCAATACTGACGCATATGTCCTTGTGTATTTATTATTAAAGCATGATAACCGCATCCATGCTTTGTGTTTTTTTTTGTTTTTTTTAACTTTTATTTGCTTCGGCTATACTTGAGCGGTTTAAAGTACTGTAGATCTGTATAGGCAGCAGCAGCTCCCCTAAAACCCCTCCCCGTCTATTCAGTTCTTAATTCACATGAATTAATGAACAACATACCCTCTGCAGACGCTCGGAGTGCAACCAACACAAGTCTTACAGCCAAGCTGCTTGCGTAACCTATTCCCCCCCCCCCCCCTCAGCCACGCATAAGAAAAGCCTCATTTTGAATGCAATGTCCGTGTCGAGTGTAGTGTATGCATTTAAATCCACTGCCATTGCATTTAGAATTCGTCTCTGACTTTTGTCGGGACAGGAGTAGGCCGGAGTCCCCGGTCAGGCTCAGGCTCTCTGTCTTATGGGTTGCGTAACCGTGACTAATTAATCAACCCAGGCAGATGTCGTAATCTCTGCTGTGTAGTTCATAAAGGGCTAATGGAAAGTAGAGGATTCACACTTTTGACCAGCTGGACGCACATCAGCAATTTGTTGTGTCCAGAAACACACACAACATGCTTAACAATCACATGTAGGGTGTGCTTAATGAGGTTAAGATAGGGAACATTATTTTGTGATTTAGATGAGGCAAATGTGCATTGTCTTTGTGATGGCAGAATTAGTTTGTTGATGTTGGATCACTGCTGCATGATAAGTGGTTATCAACCACTGCTGGTCCTTCTGGTTGAACTGACCTACACACAAGCAGTCCGAGACAAGCAAGAAGGCCCTCTAGAACAGATGGCTGTGACAGCAGTGCAGGAACCTGTACTGAGCCCGGGTTGATGCCAAGTTAAATGGAAAACATTTAACACAGGTGACATCTAGAAATGGCAGTTTTCAATGTATGCAGCCTTTTGCGGGTAGTGTATAGCCAATCATTGTCATGATTCTTAGCAACCCATAATCATATGATATGGATGCATATCATGACATTCATTTTGTTACAATTCGTAAGACATGCAACTTTCTGCAGGAAGACGAAAATGGTCCTTAATTCACTTAGTTTCTCATGAAACAGCACTTTTTTTTTCAGGAGCAGGGCAGTACAGTAAAGATAGACATAGCCTATTTACCTACATACGAGCACACCATTACTCCCAAGGCCTTTCTAATTTTAACAAATTACCTTTATTAATGTCTTCGGGTAACATATCTTCAAAAGGTATTGTAAGAACATTGTTTCAATTTGTAACTCAAAACTCAACATTCAGACCTATACCGAGACAACTGACACAAATGTGCATTTCCTTTGACACAGTTTGACTGTTCAATCCAAAGGCATCCACTTGAGATTGCTGTTTACTCTGCGGTATTGGCTGTGTGGTCGGGTCATGGCTTCTCAGATTGCAGGCAATAACGATGAAAATTGCATTTTTTGAGATCTTTCTTCTCGAGAACACAGAAATGACAGAACACGTTCTGTGATCCCAACCTCATTGCATAAGTAGCTTAAAGTCTTCAACCAAGGATAAAAAGGCAAAGATAAAGTGTTTTTTGATAACGTTACAGCACGGTTGGATGACAATTTGGTGAATTTATTTGTGATAGCAGTTCAGGAGCTATGAGATTACCATAGGAACCCATAGGAAATGTTGGATCATAACATTGGATCACAGAATTATCAAGCCGATCATAATTCAAAAATGTACTTGGCCTAAATCCCCATACAGAGTTCCGTGTTTCTAAAGGCTGCACTACAAATTGACACAAATATCTATCAACTATTAGAAAATGTGTTTAAACAGATCAAATAAAAGGCAAGCAAAAAAATAATAATACATCACTGGTAAACAGTGACCTTCGCACCCAGAGGTTCAACATAACATCATTATCATTACCAGAGTCCATGAGCGTTTATAGGTAGTTTATTTACATCTGGGCCATTGAATAAGTAGAACAGTTCCCTTAAGTTATCATGTGGATGAAATTGGCATCTACTCGGTGTGTCATCTAATCATTTATTGAAGTTTATTTTGTGTAACCCATGAGGAATTTGCTGTAAAAAAAAAAAAAAAAAAAAAAACGAAAGGGTATGCCGACAAAAATAAAACAATAAAAATAGCATTGCCATGGCACAAACAGCAAGTACTGAAGAGGTGCACCAACGTGAGCCCCTGAGCTCCTGTCTCCGGCCGCCACGACGACCACGACGACAGCGCTGCTTACAGCGGCCGCTGGTGGACAGACGGAGCAGGGAGTGGGGGGAACTGTAGGTGTTTCCGGGAGCTACCGTCCAGACAGTGATTCTGCTCGATGTAGTAAGCATGGAACAGCAAGTAACAATTTAAATAGTGTCTTTCTCTGGGGGGGGGGGGGGGGGGGGGGGGGGGGGGGGGGGGGGGGGGGGGG
>JAOPUI010000008.1:10553080-10570568 GCA_027123135.1 Urophycis floridana | reverse complement strand
TTTGCTCTTTTTTGTGCTTTTTTTTGTTTGTTTGTGTTTGTGTGTGTGTGCTTGTGTGTGTGTGTGTGTGTGTGTGTGTGTGTGTGTTTTTGTGTGTGTGTGTGTGTGTTTGTGTGAGAGGGTGAAGCAGACCCTTGTCATTAACCAGGTCAAATGGCAAAAGGTTAATGCACACACACACACACAAAGGTTAGGTTAACACATGTACACACACGTACACACACACTGACTGTGTTTACTGATAGTCCACTTATTTCAGTCAACGTGATGTTGTTCATGTTCATTACTAGACTTTTACTTAATTGTTAATTAACTGGAGGGTAATGTTTGTTATGGCATTCACTGATATGAATCAGAAGTTAATTATTGTTCCCTTGTGCCTGTGTGTGGGCATTCGTGTGCGTATGTGTGTGTGCGTGTGTGTGCGTTATGCGTGTGCGCGTGCGTGTGTGTGTGTGCGTGCGTGCGTGCGTGCGTGTACAATAGTTGTGTGGCTCAGCGGATTAAGGAAGGCTTAACATTAACCTTAACCTTAACCTTCGCTGCAGCCTTTTTTAAGTTGCAGGAAATGCCCATCACAACACACACACACACACACACACACACACACACACACACAGGCTGACTCCACAGACACCAAGAGAAGCTGGTCCCAGCTCCTTCAGTGAGCAGGCCTCACACCCTGACCTCCCTGTCGGTGTGTCCTCCTTCCAGGCAGAGCGACACACACACACACACACACACTGGTCGTGTTTTTTAGCCACTTCCTTCCTTTGTTGAAGCCATTTTGTTCCCGCGTCGCCTGCGGGGGGGGGGGCGTGTGGGGGTGGCGCCCCTGGGCCCGGGGGGGGGGGGGGGGGAAACACCCAAAATCACATCTCTTCTCCGTTTTGGCACCGCAGCGGTGGAACGAGCTCCCTGCCAATGTCAAGGACTGCGGAGTCACTCCCAATCTTCTGGAAGTGACTCAAGACTCACTTGTTCAGAGTTCACCTGAATCCCTGCGTAGCATCCAACTTCTACCTCTAAAAAACAAAAACAAAACCTACTCTCATGCTCTTATTTGTTGTATGTCTTTTAATCGCTCTTTTAATCGCTCTTTGTAACCTTGCACTTAGCCAGAGATGTTGTATACTAGCAATGGCTAACCTAGCAATTGAAATGCTTGAAACTTGTTCTGGTGACTTTCTCACTGTACTAGCAGCAATTAAATGTTTCACCTTCTTGTGACAAATGGTGCTCTTTGTAAGTTGCTTTGGATAAAAGCGTCTGCTAAATGCCCTCAATGTAAATGCGACACCCGGGCGGTCTTCTGAAAACTACGAGGAGGAAGATTCTTTTGGTCAATGAGTGAGTGTGACGTGCGTGACACCATTTGGCATGGTGAAGAGGCATGCTCTTCTCCTGCTGATGTGGGTCCGTGGTGGTGGACACGCCAGACAAGCTCTGCTCCAGGCCTCGAAGCGGTTCTAGCCCCTATTCATGATGTCTCTCACTGGAGATGGTTTAAATACAGAACCCTGTATGACCGGGCCTGTCGGAAGTCTAAGTCTGTACGCACATACACATACACACACATACACACAATTGAGGTTATAAATGGAAGGTGGGAAGGCTGGCAGGTCTTTGTGGTTGGAGTCTATAGTCTCCAGTCTCCAGTCTCCAGTGGAACGCTGGTGTTTCCCACAGGATTCTGGGGAGAAAAATGGGTGGGTAAAGGAGGGGGCGGGGGGGGCGCAAATCCACTAAGGAGTTTACTAAGGCATGCCCCCTGGAGGAAACCTCACCACAACTGTGGTAGGGCAAATAAAACAGGCTGCGGTCACCACACCCTAGCCTCGAGGGCTGGGCCATGATACTGTGCTGCTAGCTGGCTTGGGAAGGATGCTAAATGTATGTCTTTACTGCCCTCTTGAGCAGATCAACATGTTGAACCATGCGTTGATGTGAAATTCCTGTATGTATGCAAACCAACTCGACTCGTCAGCCTGGCGATGACTGGTGAGGCTGTTATTTCAGATCACTGTCGCACTGAAGGTCAGGCGGGTTTTGAACCAATCAGAAGTGTTTATGCCGTCTCACTGGAGTTGTGAGTCATCCAGGGATGGGTGGTCCAGCAGATGGTGCTGTGGGGTCATGTTGGGGACTAGCAGAGCAGACTGTAGACCGTGTTCAGTGGCTTTACACGGATGGTGGTGGTAGCATTGTCTCCATGCTGACGGCTGTGCGCAGGCTGCTCCAGGCTGGGCCCTTTTCACTCGGGGCGTGTTACTCAGTAACCTGGCTGACTCCGACCCCACTGCCTCTTCCAGGTCAAGCGCTGGAGCTCGGAGCGCTTTTATACTTATACTTAAACACTCACTGAAATGTGATTCATTAAACATACGCTTCTGTCCAGTGAGTGTACCCATGCAGTAGTGGGTAGTCACCATGCAGGGTCACCACACCGCCTCTGGGCCATGGAGTCTACTGTCCTGGTGGGGCTGCAGATATCACAAGCTCTGCACACGAAGACACACACACACACACACACACAGTCAAAGGGACATGGTTCTGGAACGTGGATGGTTCTGTAGGGTCACAGGGACACGGCTCTTTTGGTGGTTCTTCACTCGTGCGTGAGAGACGGCCGTCAGAGTTCAGGAATAGAAATGGCTGCAGCGATAATCTGGAATTACGTTTCAAAAGGATGACACACAACATGACTCCGCACATTCCCCCCCCCCCCGTAGCCATTGGTCAGGAGAGCTGCCCAGCGGATGTCGACGCATGTGTATGCTATGCGAGCGTGCCTGTGTGCGCTTACTCCCAAACAACGCTGGCCGTGGGAGACACGTGGGAGACGCTCTGCCTCCCTGTGGTACCAAGTGGTGGTGCACCAATCCTCCACGCCGCCTTTGACAGTCTCACTGGGGGGATACGGTGTGTCCATGAGTCTTGCTGCCTTTGTGTAGTTGTGGTTGTCTCTCTCTTTCTCTGTCTCTGTCTCTGTCTCTCTGTCTCTCTCTGTCTCTGTCTCTCTGTCTCTCTGTCTCTCTGTCTCTCTGTCTCTCTGTCTCTCTGTCTCTCTGTCTCTGTCTCTGTCTCTCTCTCTTTCTCTTTCTCTTTCTCTCGCTCTCTCCCTCTCTCTCTCCCTCTCTCTCTGTCTCTCTCTCTGTCTCTCTGTCTCTCTGTCTCTCTGTCTCTCTGTCTCTCTGTCTCTCTGTCTCTCTGTCTCTCTGTCTGTCTGTCTGTCTGTCTGTCTGTGTGTGTGTACTTGTAAAGCAAAGCAGCGAGGGGATATGAGAGGAAGGACAGCGGTATGGAACCATGTGAAGGAATTGACAGTAAAGCTTCTTTGACTTTGAACCCGGGAGGGTGGATGGTGGTCCGACCCGACGTGTCGTTTAAACCCTCACTTCTGCCTGCGTCGGAAGGGGTGCCCCTTCAAACACGGGGCACCCCTTTGCAATGGGCGCCCCTGAATCTCCGCTTCCCGTTGGCGTGGTTTGGTGGACGGCGGCTGGGCGCAGGATGGGGAGCGAGAGCAGCCAAGCGGAGCACACACTCCCAACGGTTGGCTGCAGTCGTTTTTGGCGCGAGTGTGTGCATATGTATGCAGACCGGCGTACTTGTTTTTAGTTATTTACTTGTTTTTATGTTCCTTTTTTTTAGGGGTATTCTCGCGAGGTCAACACAAATTTTAGCAGCTGAGTAGGCTCCCCCCCCCCCGCCTTATATGTTTATGAAAAACTTGCAGAAAGCACTTGTGTGGTGCAATTGGAGTGTGTTTCTGTTCCATAGTCGAACCACAATCTTGTTTAGGAGCCAAGCCAGCTTTATTTTATTTTATCTTTCTCCTATGAAGTCTGCGCACTGTGCTTTTCGGAGTGAGTTATGGCCTCGTGATAACAGTTTGTTATATAATTTTGGCTGAAGAGCAGTGGCCCTTTTGCACCATCGTAGACGAACCAAATGGGATCAAACGCTGAAATTCACATTTTCCATCAACTGTACTATTTGGGTCTTTACCCTTTTTTCACTTTTATTTACACCGGCTGTCCGTGATATTTATGTGAATGGGTCTGTTAATCCCCTCCGTGCTGTCGCCTCACCGAGAAAGACACTTGTTTGTTTATGCTAGCTTGCGCTAACCAACGCATGTGAGAATGAATGCACGCTGGAAGCCCTGGGGGTTTTGTTTTATTTTATGGTTTCTGTGTCCCGTGGGAGTGCAGCAGCGCTGTGAGGCCCGGCCAGGCCCGGTGGTGTCTAAAGACCAGGCCCGGTGGTGTCTAAAGACCAGGATGCCGGCCGGCCCCGTCTGCCAGCGGTCCGGGGAGACGCAGAGGGGAAGAGTGTCTGGACGAGGGGGCGGCGGCCTGCGGGGGAAGGAATAAATGGAAGGCTGGCAGCAGGTGGAGGAGGACATGGGAGAACGGGAAGATGGACATGGAAAACACAGTCGGGGAACGTGCAGAGGAAGGATCGAGCGATGGAGCGAGCGAGAGATTGATGGAGAGAGAGAGAGAGAGAGACACAGAGAGAGAGAGAGAGAGAGAGAGAGCGGGAGGGAGAAGGGGAGGATGCGAGTGGTAGAGCAGAGTGAGGAAGGGAAGAAAGTACAGGACTTGGCGAGAAACGAACCCCCCCCCCCCCCACAGTGTAAGGAGGAGGGCGGAGCTGGGCACTGCTCATTACGCTGGGTGTGTATGGGAATGGCGGTAAACATGACATTTTCCCGCAGCAGCCGGCAGAACGACTCTGGCTCTAATGACAGCCCTGCAGCACAATGAGGAGTCGAGCACCGGCCACAGCTACCGTGGCCCGAGCTGGCCTGGTCCCCGGCCGGGCCCTGCCCGACCCAACCCGGCAGTCATGTAACCACCGCCAACCACCAGCAGAAGCCCTTATGCCTCCTGCCTCCCACTCACAAAGCTCCAATAACCCAGAGTCCACCCTGTGGGGCAAATAGGGCTAATTTTAGAATGTGAGGGTTTTTTTTCCCTTTTCTTCCGTCAGTGCCGTTGTTCGGTCATTGTTTCAGAATACTCCCAAAACGGAGACGTATTCGGGCATATTTTTCCGCTTCCCTTTCTTGGCGATGGAACTGGTATACAATATGCCGATGGGTAGTTTGTCTTGTTGGGGACAGTTGTCCTGTTTAGGCCATCCTATTCATATGATAACCTAATTGCCCAGCAAAAAGGGCAATGGTGAAGACGGTGGTCATGAAAGGTTGAGTTTCATTTTTCAACATTAATGAACCATCGCGTACGCTGCATGAATCGTATTGATGTTTGACATTTTGTTGTCATCCTTAACGAGCGTGCTAAGTTGAACAACAATGGAGAGCGGGGGGGCTCTGAAATGACAATAGAGCCCTCTAGCTCTTACGGGGCTCTAGAGTGGAAACAGAAGTGACCCGCAGTGGCCTCTTCTGGTGGTCTGCTGCGTTCCAGTGGGGATCCAGCGCATTGCACCCAGAACACCAGCCTGGGAACCAGACGCATCAGCAAATTCGTGTTTCATTTGCATCTATAATACGCATTTTGTTCTCATGATGTCAGGCGACCAGAAATTGTTCTGCTCTATAAACGGAGAGCACATGGGCCAGGGTCTGAGCACAGCTTGACGAGGAGAAGATGATGCTCCCAGGGCATTGAACCGTCCCGTGTTTTGCAGTCAAACTTTTAACATCTTCCACTCGACGGGTGAATGCTGAGATAACGGGCAGGAGGTGAAACGCAACGATCCACATGTGCTCTGATGTTGGAGTAAGATATCACCCAATCGTTACCCTGAGTTTTCAATATCTAGAAAAAAATGTGAATATTTGATTCAAAAGTAACGAGTCTCAAGTCAGAAATTCCAACTCCAAAGTCAAGTTGGGTCTGTTGTCAGTGTTGGTCAAGCAGGTCTCAAGTCCTCAAATTTGCGACTCGAGTCTGACTCTAGCCAAGTCGCGTTACCCGAGTCCCCGACCTCTGCCCAGCACTCTGCCCTGTTATTGTTTTTTGTAGAGTTTACAGAAACCTCGGAGGCACACTGAAATTGACCCTGTAATCCCCAAGATTTGAATCGGCTTCAGACTGAGCGCATTAATCCTGCCACACTGTGCTTTTCTTAGATGCTTAGGCACTTAAATGCCCCCAATTCACCCTATGAGGAACTGCTGAGAAACGGGGTGGGGGGGTACATCACACAAACGTATGGTTTAGTAATACATTATTGCGGCAAACGCAGCCATCATGTAACTTTCTTCACAAGCAATCTCTGTCACATGCATCTCTCATTGAACTCCTCACCTCCTCACCTCAACACCTCAACACCTCCCTCCATACAGCGTCACGACATCGCCACGTTGTCCTGTGTGTCAAACCCACTTTCGTCAGCGGTGCAACCTCCCGTCACCTTCTCTCCCCGGGGGGGGAGCGACATAACGCGGTTCCTCTGACACGACGTTGGCTTGGGAGGGGGGGGGGCGCGGCTTGACCAGATGGACTCGCCCAACGAGGCCAGCCTCGCGTTCTCAAGCGTTTTATGTCAATGACCTCCGCCGGCGAGCCGTTTGTCCCCCTGAGGTTATGGTACTGGGGGGACGGGGGGGGGGCTCGCATGCCCCAACCCCCCCCGTGTGTGTGTGGGTGGGGCCCCGGAAAGGCCCAGAAAGGTCCCGTCTCCTTCCGGTCGACCGGGGCAGCCTGCCACCGCTCTCGTTCTCCACTTTGGAAGCGACGGGGGGGGGGGGGGGGGGTTGGAGGGTGCCGGGGAACGAAAATGGAAAAAACGGCCACAATTGCTATGTGCGAGTTCCAGTGCTGGCAGGAGCCTCGCGCTCAGTGAAATTTAATAAGACTTTGTGTGTGTGTGTATGTATGCATGCGTGGGTGTGGGGATGGAGTTTGCGTCGAGCGGTATGCGTGTGAAGGTGTAGCTGGGGGGGAAATGGCGCCCGTCCGGGGGGTGGGGGGGGCTTTTGGCCGCGACAGGTGCTGCTTTTTCAACCTCCGTTCCGGTTAATGGGGTTGCAGGTGGACAACAGACGTTTCTGGCTTCAGCCGCCTCCCAAAAATCAAGGCGGCGTGGAGACGAACGCTCAAGCCCTCTCGGTCGTCGTCGTCGTCGTCGCCTCGGCCATTGTTCCTCCATTGCGCTCGCTATTTTCCAGCGTTCGCGTGGAGCGCTCGGCCATGCGGTGACTCATCACCGGCACATGCAGCTGTCGACATACACAGGTTTTTTTTTTTTTTTTTTTTTTACAGCCCCGTTCCCCAGCTTCTGTCAGTTCGGTCTAATGGCGGCGCAGCAGCACGGGGGGGATATCATTACGCGCGTAGCAATAGTAACTGGATATGCCGCCGGTTCTCCCCCCTTTGCCCTTCTGCCCCCCCCCACTCTGAGCTACAGTTCTGCTCACGTGAGCTCCAGACGCCACTGCGTTCGGGCCGTGCGTCTTGCCGTCGTCTCCAGCTGTGTTATGGTGGTATCGGCGTGACGGCGTGACGCGTGGCTTTCGAAATAACTCGGCGGACGCGCGGCTCGCCCGGCTACCAGGCGCGCTCGCCCAGCGAAAGTCCCTCTCCGCCAGCTCACTGGGGCCGCCCGCGTACCCCTTCTCCGGTCCCCCAGGGCCCGACATTCTATCCCACGATTTTGTAATAACAGCGGCGGGGGCTTCTTTTGTGTCAAAAGCATCTGAGGAATGCGCTCTGTGATCGCGGCATGCGAAGGGACATATCTCCCCGTCCTGGATTCTTTTTCGATTGCCTGTGGGAGCGCGGCGTCTAACGTGCGTGCTCACAATCGTGCGCATGTGCCTGTGTGCACATTTGCGGTGTTTCAAAGTGATCAACGGGATCCGCATCGAGGAGGGAGTTTGGAAGGGAACGGGGTGGGGGGGGGTTTCCGTGGGTTATCAGTCCGACCCGCGTGAGTCATCGGACCGGGTCGTGCTTCACAGCGGCGTGCCGAGACCCGGTCCGGCGTCCTCGGCTCCACTCCGCTGTCTGTCCGCCCGCCAGGTGTTGTCATCCAGCACTTGTTGTTCTAAACTTCCACATTCCTCTCGACTGTGTAACACCACCCTTGGGTTGTTCACATCCAACTCCCTCACCCCTCGCCAGGCGTGTTGACTCTGCTAATACCGCCGCAGCTAAACTCACAATCCCCCGGCCGGTGGTCCAGAAAGCCCTTCTTCCCTCTTCCCCTGGCTTCTGTGAACGGCATAGCATTCAAAAAAGAAAAAAAAAAAAAAAAGGCATTTTCATCCGGTGTCGTCCAGTTGGCGTTGGATCAAGCGACAGATCTTTTTTTTCGAGGAGTCCGCACTCCATATGTGTGCACGTTATGGTCTGCCACAGTCGACCGTGCACCACAACCCAAACCGAGGACCTCAGCAATGTAAACATTTGTTCTCCATACCATCGGTGTGGGGCCCTTCGTGAGCCCTGTGATGCCGTGCGGTTTGGTCAGCGGTAACATTGTGGGCTTTTTCTTTTTTTTTTCATCGTATGGCCGACTCCTTCAACGTATGCAGCCCTGTGTGCTGTGCTGGATGCTTTTTTTTTGGGGGGGGGTTAAGGTGTTTTAAGGCAATTCCTTTCCCACCTGTGTTTAGACGAAGGACAGCCCGCTCAAAGCCGTTGAAAAATCTCTCTGTGGAAAGTCTTATCTTTGTTCCAGAACATTGGACCAGGAATCTGACTTTTCCTCTTTCCTTAATCAGACTGGGAATTCCACTCCGCATGCATACTTGGGGCCATATTATTTTTCATTCAGCGGGCTCCACTCAAGGCGGACACTTGAAATGTATGAATCACGCGCACAACCTAGGAAATGCATAGTTTCCATTCAGGTTGGCGCGAGCATTAGCATTGCAATGTGACGTTAATTGCATCAAAGTGAGTGCACACACATTATTTCAGCGGCTGAAAGGGAAAACACGAGCCACGGAAGGGGGGGGAGACGACGGCGGCAGTAAGGAAGAGAGCCAGGTCGCTGACACAGCCCGGGGACCAGGGCCAGCGGCGGGCGCAGGAGATTATAGCGGGCCGTTGGTTTTCCTGCTGTGGGAGGTAGTGGGTGGAGCCGAGGCATCCTTGAGTTGTAATGCCGGGTTAGAGAAAAGCCAGATCCATCTTTTGTGTTGGCCTCACCCACATCGCAGCCATCTAAATCCAACCTTTTACTGCTTGTGTTGCGTACGCATCCACTCAGACGAACTAGTGCACACACACACACACACACACACACACACGTCTATAACATTTTAATTGGCTGTATCTATATTAAAATAAAATATATGCGATGGTTCTAACCCAGCGTGCTCCCACATACAATCCTTCATATTCACGGTCATAGTTTCAATATCTGTGTGGGCCTCGGCTCAACAATGTGAGAGGGGCACTCATCACTTTGTTAGGGCACGCAGTGTGGAAAATCCCCCAGCAGCGTGTTGCATACATTTGTATACCTGTCTAATGTACAGGGGGGGGGTAAGACATGCACCACCACGCAGTGCTGTGTGTGTGTGTGTTGGTGTAGGCTCTGTCAAAACGGGATGATTCATGGCGACGCTGCAGCCATCCGCACATTTGCATTTAGCGGGCTAATCTGGCTTGAACCCGAGCCAGCCACGCTGATCTGTCTCCTTTTTCTTTTTTTTTCTTTTTTTTCTTTCTTTCTTCCAGTCGGTGGTCAAGACCGGGCGCCTGCTCATCAGCCACGAGGCCCCCATCACCGGAGGATTCGCCGCCGAGATCAGCAGTACCGTGCAGGTGCGTACGCCGCCGTGAGTGCGTTGGCCCGCGTTTTTTTTTTTTTGCGGGCGAGGGGCGTGTTCTTCTCTGGGCGGCGCAGGCAAGCGTGTCGGGGCCCCTTGACGCGCGGTGCACTGAGGTGTGCGTCACGCCCTTTGACAGGTGAGTTGAGGTGCGTGGTTTGGTTTTTTTCTTTTCTTGAATGATGTTTTGCATTATTAAATCTCTACGATGTCACGGGATGACAGTCGGTTTAGGCGATGAGATCGGGATGCCTTGCAACGGGGTCGGTCAATGATACTCCCACTTTGCTACACTAGCGCGACGACGGCTCGCGTCTTTCATCGAGGCGCCCGCGGCTACCGAGGCAATAACCCTCCATCTCAAGAAGCCGCTGACAGAGCCGCCGCGTTAATGTACGCCGTGTCGGGTTCACGTAGTCCTCGCCGACGCCCAAGGGCCTGTTTTTTGCGCGGCGTACACGCGGTGCGCTACCAAGCCCTCAGCGGAGCGCTGTAGAGAACGCCGGCCCAAAAGCGTGCGGATCACCAGGTCTGGCGTGTCGCGTGTCGCGTGGCACGCTGCAGCACAGCAGAGGACCGGAGAGCCTGACCCTGATCTGCTACATAGAGGGGGAATCGGAGAGGGCGTGCTCCCCTGAGGGATGTTTAGGTATGCAGGGTGTCCCTTCTTGACAGGCTGTCGGCAGCCTATCAAAGCTCCTCGCTGCAGGTAGATGTTTGAGCATGGTGCTAAAAGCTTTGGGTTAAATTAAAAGGCAATTAAAGTGCAGCCTTTTTTTTTTATTAAGGCATCGTGCGTACTACGAAGTAATGAGTGCCCCGAAGATATATTTAGTACGGGACTTTAATTGCTTTAATAATTCTAAATGTACTCTGTTGAACCTTAATTATACTGCTAAATATTTCAGAGGTGCGGCGTTTATAAAGTAAACTAACAGACTAGTGCGAGTGAAACGGCCTGCTTGACTTGAACAAACATATCGGCGTCACTTTTCTGTGTTTAGGAAGAAAGGATCTGCCTCCTGGTGGAATGGATTTATGCAAATGACCGATGCACCTCGAGTGAGAGTGAATCTGAATCCAGAGGGGCCTGCATGCAATTTCCCTCGGGGATCATTAAAGTATTTCCGTCTGTCTGTGTCTGTTTGAATGATGCTCGCATCGTGATTCATTGGAAATGAAGCTTTCATTCACTCAGTGTTATGGGCAGGTGCACCCACAATAACGTGAACGTTATTGGATGGCGTCAGGTGGAACGGTACATTTTTACTGCGTGTGAAAACATAAATGTAAAAATCAACGGCCTGTCGAGTGACCGACGTGCCAGCGGGCGTCAATGGGTGCGTTGTCCGGTGGGGGGGGGCGGCGGCCGATGTCGTAAAATGTCTAACACAACATAATCAGAACCGTCTCTTCCCCTCATGAACGGAGCGACGGCCGGTCCCTGGCCATTGTTATTTTATTAGTTGTTTTTATTTTTCAAAAGTTGTCTGCTGAAGGAGGAATGGTTCGCTGCCGTCGATGACGGCAAACATCGGAACTCGCCAAGTCCGTGAAAGAAAAAAAAAAAAAAAAAGATGTGTCGGTTGAGACTTGATGAGCTTCTACCGTGCTGCTGTGGAGCCAATTAGTCCTGATGGCTGTGAACATGTTTTATGTATTCACACTTTGCTCATTTATTTTAAGGCATTTCCATTTTAGATATGATCTGGCACAATATATTTGTACAAAATACCTGGCTTAAGGGTGTTTTTATTATTAGTCTCTAAAAGCTCAGATGAAACCATGGGTGGGATTTATGGTTTCTTAGTTTGCGCGCGCACACACACACACACACACACACACACACACACACACACACACACACACACACACACACACCTGCATATACAAACACATGCACACTTGTGCAGCCTGGTAACCCGGGGAACATGACATGGCCGAGCCGTGTCCAGATGGCGGAGAGGTGGCAAGGTCTCCCGGAGCTGCGATGACTCACCCGGAAACAACGGAGATGTGGCGTTGGTTGTGCGTTGATAATGTGATGGAAAACACGCACCGAATCTGGCTTTTAGCGGAAAGCCGCTGAGCCGGGGAGCACCTTGTAGCTCCAATAACAACGGTTAAATCCAGCTTGGGACTTCAGGGCACAAAATGTCAAACTGTTCAGCACGCCTTATCTCTCTCGTCTACAAAGTGGTCCTCTCTATTATTAGTCTTGGAGATCTTTCCGCCCTCTCTATTTTTAGCCTTGGAGCTCTTTCCAAGTAAAGTCCATCAGGCCTAGTCCAGTCCCAAGCGGTGACGGTGAATTAAGGTATGGTCCTCCTGTGTAGGCTTATAGTCCATGTTACCATGAGACACACATCAGATGTATTTGCTTACTAATATAATTGGCGTACGGCACCAAACGCCCGCGGCTGCCTCGGAACCAGGCAGGTGCAGCGTGGGCCGACCCACAGCGCGCGCACTTACCCGTCTTCCCACCGGAGTGCCGGAGAGCCTCCGGATGACACGCCACACTGCGGCGTGGCGCTCGGCGGCGGCGGCGGAGAGAGAGAGACCCACCACAGCCTGCCGGGACGCTCCTGGACCGGCGTCCTCTCCCGGCCCGCTCTCCTTTCCTTATTTGTGTGTAATGTAAATCAAGCGGGCTTTCGTCTCAACTACAGCCCGCCTTCCTGCCGCTGGGCTTGCGGTACTGTTCTTGGACGCGCTTAAAAGGCCGCCGACTCGAGGCTCCCTCGGAGTCCCTTTTTTTTTTTGTTTTTTTTTTGCGTTTTGCACCCTTCCATCATAAGGGGGGGGCCTTCCTTCTCAAGGCAGGGCGGCCAAAGAGGCGGCGTCTCATGCGAGTTTGGGGCCTTTTGCCGTGCAGCCATATCCCGTTTCTCCCCCGAAGCCCCTCTCCATCAGGGGTCGCCGCCCGTATGGGGCCGTGTTTATTAAATGCCCCCCCCCCCTTTCGCCTATATACTGTAGCATGCTGCTACCTGTATCCCATTCCACCTCAGTTAAGTCTTTGGTGTTGTATGGCAACGGCATGCCGTGGTTTGTGCCTCATTCCTGTTGATGGTTGAGCAGCTCCGGGCCAAAATCACTCATTACTGTCTACTGCCTTTCGTAAGACTGCAGAGTTGCTCTTCTTTTTTTGCTTATAAATCAATAACAGTTTGCCGTTTATGTGTCAGGGATTCTGAATGGTTCTCTTCTAAATGGCCACATGGAATTATTTGATGGGTATATTTATTTATAAAGGGGGGGGGGGAAGATTGTTAAAATAAGTCTTTGATTCAGGCGAAAACAAGATATTATTCAGCTTTTTGATGTGTGGCTCATAGGAAACAAATCTAGGCCATGTTTTTCCAGGATGAGGTCCTCTGTAGAATTTACTGACCCTTGAGGTCCATCTAAAAACATACAAAAAACAAATCATTGTTCCATTGTGACAGGGATGGCTGTGTTTCAGGATGACTGGCTTTTGCTATTTCTTACGATTGGAGACAGTCCACTCGGCATCTGCTGAATAGCTGCAACCAGCCCCGAGTGTACAGACAGAAATTAACTGGGAAGCGTATCCTTAACGCTGTCAATTCATCGTCTTAACGTCCCAGTTCCAGCAGTACTGCCTTAAAGCACTGGTGTCTGGTGGGACACTGCACATGGGAGTGAAACCAGCAACCTTAACGGGCTAGGCCTCGTTTCCCTGTTTCCTTTGGATGTGCTACAGAAGGAAGCTAATTTGCATGAGCGGATGAGCTTTCAGAAGGGGATTTTGATGAGTGCAATTCTACTGTGGCCAAATTAGTGGTGACCATTAGACACCCATTTACTGTCTAATAGTGCTGGCCGGCTGCGTTTGTGTTGGTCATTTGTGGGCTCACAGTTCCCCGCCTCCTAGCAACATGTGATTGGTTGAAACAAAGACAAAGCGGAAAAAAAAAAAAAGCGAAACGCCATGTTCAGCCAGATTTGAGCTGTTCCGCCAGACTTTAGATATTTATCTAAAGTTTTATTTGAGATACTTCGACCCGGTACACTGAAACCACATGACTATTCCTGTGCCTTGTCCCTATGCCTGGACTGGAGATTCCTTTTTTTGTAAGTTTAGTTTACTACTACTCTGTAGTTTCTGTCCAAATGTTTGACTCGTGGCTGGTGCTTGTGCTTGAATGTTGCAGTTTGGTTTGTCAAACCAAGTCGTGTTCCTACATCTGTGGAAGACACAGAGCCAGTCACCACACCATGAGGGCATTCTCTAAATTAAGTTGACCGTCTTCGGTAACGTTGTGTACAATCCACAAGTTTACTATATTTGGACCTTTTTTTTTTTTTTTTTTTTTTTTTTTGGTTTGCAACGTCATCGGAACCGAATGCAAATTACAATTATAATCTGTTTTTGTGCCCCATCTGTCCTCCATCAACATTGTGGAAAGCTCATTGAGCAGACCTGTGATTGTCCTTCTTGGCTAGTAGCAGCAGGCTGTACTGTCGCATGTCTGCCATTGCTTGTGGGTCCCACCGCCCAATCTGTTGCTGTCTCTGACAGACTCTTATTTACATGTGACAGGAGACACAACATTACCACCGCCACTCTAAGCCCCCGCAAGGTTGTGTTTAAATACACCCGGCCTCATTGCAGGATGCCGGTCTTTTGGGACAGCCATGTTGTCATATTTTTATTCCGACGTTCAAGTATATTACATATAATGATGCACTTCACAGAAGATAAACATTGATTTGAATGAAATCGGAGTTGTGCGGTGGTTCTTTGTCCAGCTGTGGCAGTCCACCAGACTGTTCTTCAACTTCCAGTAAGTGTATTTAGAGGAGATTACAGCTCTTATCCAGACAAAAGGGGCAAACTCCATAGTACTGTCTGTCTGGTCCAGTGTTGACTTAAACGTGAAGGGCTATTCTCTGCACGTTGAGGAAAGACCATATTAACATCTCGAGAGATGGAACCGTTCCTGGTTTGCTTCTTATTGGCTGGTTAAGCTAAGTTAGATGTTCCTCATCAAACTAGTCTGGCTGCATTTTGCAGATTGAGCGCTTTTCATATGGTTTGTAGTCAAATGCATATTTATACTCTAATATGTTTCTGCCGGTTTTCTTATCATGGCCTTATTGGGTCTGTTGTTTTTGTCAGGGCTGCACAGACCTGAGCAGACCCAGCCCCTCCTCCGCTGGGAGTCTGTGCGGGTTAGGGTCAGTCCGACTGCTCTCAGAGGGACGTCAACATCAGGCTTGGGTACAGGGCCACATAGTTCACTTTGGCCCTGCTCCCGTGTTCAAAGGTTTTAGGTATCCTGTGAGATCCAGTTGCCCAGAACGTACCTCCGGGTCCCCCAGTCCAGCCATGGATTAAAACATTCCACAGTCTTGTTTTTTTTTAACTTCAACACAAGACTCTTCATAGTCCTCAGGAGCATATGAGACGGCGTTGCCCTAATTGGCTGTCTGGGCGATGTACAGAAATTGAATCTGCGCTTTATGGGCTTTAAAATATGCCGATAGGCTGCAGCATTGCCCTGCTGCTCATTCACCCGTGAAGTGTAAGTCAACCCCTTGTTTTTGCTCGGATACAAACGCCATGAGATAAAAACATTGTTTTGGGTTGAGAGTTGTAGGAAGGAGGTGGGACTTTTGAACTATTTAGTTTGCCAGAGGCAAAAGCGTTTCTTATGTTATCTTATACTGCGGCAATTTGACCCACCAGGACCAGTTGGAGGTTTTACCGGTGAAGAAATAAGTGAACCCTCATCATCCCTCATTAGCTTGGTACATCAAGCTGCCACCGGCCTCGGGAACGATCACAAAGGACCCATGGGAGCCCAGCTGCCGCAGAAGGCAGCGTCATCCAGCCAGTATTCTGGGCAGCGGAGTCCCTGCTTAATTCTCCCCCTGGAGATGCAGGCGTCAGTTTCTATGCATTACCAGTGCGGCGATATAACGTCAAACACGATATACCTACGTTTTTCGCAGCATTTCAGAAGACTGGTGTAAAAAAAAAAAAAAAAAGCCGTTTAAGGATCGAGAATATCCTCGCTCGACGAACAAGATAAAAAAAATAAATAAAAAAAACGGAATCCGCAAACCACCCAAGGACCGGGTGTCAAACTCAGAGAGTGCCTTGCTCGTGTGCCATGCTCGTGTGAGCAGGGCGGGCGGATCAGTGGCGCGGGCTTCTGCAGGCCCTACTCCACCCCCGCTCCACCCCCGCTCCACTGCCACTCACGCGCACTCTGCAGTGTTTTCACAGGCCATGAAATTATCGCCGCGTCCGCGCACGCCACACGGGGCTCCTCAACGGGGCCGGCTGGTTTCCCCCATCGCCGTGCCACATGCACCCGGGCGAGGTGAAAACCATGCCGAGCAACCGAGCCGTCTCCTGCCCCCCCCCGGGGACCGAGGACGTCGTGGCAGCCTCGTGGCTATTTGTTCATCTGGGCATCTCCGTGGCTCTCCACGGTTAGCGGGCCGTGCGTGCGTGCGTGCGTGCAGCGGGAGAAGGTCACATATCGTCCCGCCACCCGGGCCGGCGATGAGGCAGAACGTTTATTTGGTCGGTTGTGGTTTGATTTGATGGCGAGAGGTTGACGCAGATCCCCAGAGAGGGAGAGGGAGAGGGAGGGAGGGAGGGGGGGAGAGGGTACTAGAGGTCTCCGAACACGCGCACGTGGAGACGGACAACTCTGTGGGCGGCGGTCCCCACATGGAGTGTTTTGGCCGACTTTGTCCTGATTCGGTTCCAGTGGAGCGGGGCAGGAGACGGCAGGGGGTGGGGGGGGGAACACATTAGTGTGTTTTGCATACCGGGCAAATTGATTCCTCACTAGCGGGCCCGAAATTGGGTGTTTTTGAGGCGCGTGTACCAAATGTTACAGTGGACGGATCACGCGGATCAAGTGTTCACTGTACGGTCGTGGAAGTGCATTTCCAAGGGCCTGTGGAGAGCTGACGCTGATTATTCAACAGCCGTCATTCATTGACGCGTGAAATGGGACACCGGAAAGTTGCACAACAATGTCAGATGGCCAATTCCATTTAGCATTTTTCTGTCATTTCTACAGTTTGAAAAGTGTGTGTGTGTGTGTGTGTGTGTGTGTGCATGCTTGTCCCTGCGTGTGCGTGCGTGCCACTGTCCCAATGCTTCGTCAAGGTAAATGACATAGGCGTGCTGATGGGACTTTGCCTAATGGCCGACAATCTTTTGTCAATGTTCTGTGTGCAGGAGGAGTGCTTCTTGAACCTGGAGGCTCCCATCGCCAGGGTGTGTGGCTACGACACGCCCTTCCCGCATATATTCGAACCCTTCTACATTCCGGACAAGTGGAAGTGCTTTGAAGCCATCAAGAAGATGATCAACTTCTGAGTGCCAGGTAAGGGGGGCACGAGAAACCCCATTCTGATAGATGTTTTGCACATGTCCTCGTGGTCTCAGGATGCTTCAGAAGGGTTCCCGCGCACTTTTTGCCTCGTCGTCAACAGAGAGCGGGTCAACGTCCTGTCAGAGGCGAGGCATTGTCTCTCTGCAGTCCAATGCGGTTTAGTGTTAATCCCCTGTCAAAAATGGCTCGCCGCGTTTGCACGAACTCCACATTGAAACCACCAGGGAGACGGAGGACGAGAGAGACCATTGTCTTCTCCTGTGTGGGGGGGGGGGGGGGGGGGGGGGGGGGGGGGGGGGGGGGGGGGGGGGGGGGGGGGGGGGGGGGGGGGGGG